>JABWPP010000048.1:16499885-16807385 GCA_016920855.1 Puya raimondii | reverse complement strand
CATGCATCGACGATATTTTGATTTGCTGTAAGGATCTTGTGTCCTTTCTACTGTCTCTGCTATCGCTGACCAGAATTCGGAGCGGCACTCGAGGGGAGCGACCAATCTAATAGCGCGTAACACTGCCATGCTCAATGCGGCATCTGCAGGCTATAGTCTATGTGATGATCAAAAGATCACAACTAATCCATCCAATATCTTCAACCCAAACATAGAATGTGGACTCATAGGTGACAATGGTACAATCATCTAGCAATCATCTATCTCAATGTCCAAAATATCTGTCTGCAAATGTCACGCTAATCCACGGCCTCTATCACATATCTCATGGCGTATACAATGCAAAGAATAATAAATACCTCATGACTATGCACAGGATGTCAAACAGCCCTTCACGGCCTAATCTAGCATATACAAGTTGACATACTATTAATAGTCCAATATACTCCGATCGTTGGATTTGTGGTTCATTTCCCCATAGCATAGGTTATTATTCACCTACACACATGATAGGATTCAAATTTCATGCTAACATCGCCCTCTATCAACATATATACTATATACAAAAGATATACTTGAAATCAATCTAGAATACTACGATAAGTAACTTGCAATTTATACCATATAACGTAGATTAATATCCACATGCGAACACACTAAAATCTAGAATCCTTTCTAACATTATCTCTATTCATTTATATGACCCTATATATATTCATATGAATTCAAATAGACATAGAAAGAAAGTCGCCGTTTTCGGCGACTCGGAATCCACCTCAGATGCAAATCCAATTGTAGAACACTTATAGGGTAGATAACATATGCCGCTGCGATTACCCCTGGTCACACGGTAGCCACAACACCTTCGTGTAGCTTGAAAACTCTCTCGTCGAAATGCTCGTGAAAACGACTCCTAAAGTACATAGTACGGTTTCTAACTTTCAATTTCACTCTAATTCGCCTCAATTCCAACTGGACTAAGGTACGACTAAGCTTATGTACTTTCCACTCTCACGGGCGAACATCAATTTCATTGCCGGAAGTGCCAATTTTGTGCAATTGGACTCCTTCTCCCCGTCCCCTGCTGCTGCCCTGCTAATACTGCTGCTAGCTGGCAGCCAGCAGCTCCTGCTCTATAGGAGCTGCTGCGGCCAGCAGGAGTTGCTACAGCTGCTGCGGCCAGCAGCTTCTGCTGCCAGCAGTAGCTGCTGCTGCCAGTAGCTTCTGCTGCTACAGCTACTGCAGCTCTTATCGCAGCTGTAGTAGCAGCTCCTGGCGTAAGGAGGATTAGGGAGGGGTAGAGAAGAAGGGGGAGAGAGAGAAAGAAGGAGAGGAAGAAAAAAACCTACTACAACAAAATTCTAACCTTGCAATTGTTGTGCCGAAGAAATTTTGCGCGCGCACGATCTCGATCGGCTCAGCGAATCGATCAAAATCCTTCAATTCCCTTTTTTTCTTTTCTCTTTTTTTCTCCTTCTCTCTCTCTAGAACCAGCAGGTGGAGAGGAGGATAAGTATCAAGAAGCATCTGATGCCATTAGTGGAATTCCACTAACATATGCACTGTCATGCCCCGGCACCGCCACTTTGGTCGGTTCGGGCACGTACATAGACCGCCGAACGGATAGAGTTTTTCCTATCCGCCCAAGGCGTAAACAAAATAAGTAAATTGAATTTCACCCAGGGAAAAATAACATAATACAGTTCTGCATGAGGGCATGTCACAAGAGCGAGAATGTAAACCTAACTATTACAACATTCGTACATTCACATTTTACATGCATTTTTCCACTTTACATTAATACATGAATGATTCCTCAAAATAAAATTATATTCCCATTACATTTCCATTTCAAATAAACCTTTACATTCATTTACTTGTAAACTGGTGACCTACACTTGGTGACCCTGCTATCTAGGGCGCAACGCCCACGCCTCGGTCAGGTGCCGCTCCGCAAATAGTTGGCTCTGCAAAACAGGAGGTGAGAACTAAAAAAAGTTTCCAGTGGATTCGGCCGCCGACCTCGCCGATTTTTCCACTAGGTCTATCAAGGCATAAGTAGATAAACAACAAGAAGGTAGTACAACTGCGCTATGCATAAACTGAAATAAACACCACTATACCTTTGCAAAATGAAGCTACGTAAATACTAAGTGCTATCATGCTCAAGATGCTTACCATTTTTACCTTTCACCCAATCATACCGGCTCACGCGAAGTCAAGCCCAACTCCCTCCTCTAGATCGTCTACTGGGGAGATGACCACTCAACCCAATGCAGACCGTCTACGGAGGAGGCGTAATCGACTCATCACCTATCATATGATGCTACTATGCTCAAAGACATGATCTACTATGCTCAACTGACTCTCTTTTACCTCATGACCCAATCATGTCGGCTCACACGAAGTCAAGCCAAACTCACAATACCAAGGCCCAAGGGGACTCGAACCAACCGAGGGTCGTCTGCTTGGTAGATACGTTAACCCATAGGTGACAACTCCGGAGCTCACTGCCTGCGATGTCGCGACCACCAACAAGCCAAACAGATACTGTGAGTATGATCCAGTCCTCTCATCTCGAGGACACCCTACTGATCAGGGTAAAAACATACGGGATCTACCAATCCCTAGCATGGTCCATAGGGTCTATTTCAATCCCTCGCATGCTCATCTCAAATCCTGTGCAACTACGGCAACAAACCCACATGTGACACTCATGGCACACATTGTTCATATTTTCTACTTGCACAATAGGATACCCAATCCATATGTCCATCACTAGGTTCATGACTCACAATGACACCTAATATTTCACTTTGTTTCCTACGTCCCAACAACTAGTCAAGATGCCACCAATGTTCCACAATGTTTTTTAAGTTCACATTTTAGTTCATTGCATTCATAGGGTTTCCAATGTCCAATGACCCAGTCCTCATGCGTCCAAGTACCGAGTTCTCAATTCAATTTGACCAACCCTACGTTAGGAAGCATGCAAGGAAATGAAAGCTCAAACACAATAATAATCCTATATGCATAGAATTTTTACATATATACACATATAAACAAAATGGCAACATAGACATAGGAAGAAATCCAACCATTTCGGAGAGCACCACCCACCTCGTTTAATTACCAATTGCTAGGATTTCCAAGTAATTCAATTTTCGACGCCGATTCGGCTCGACCCAAGCCTATCGGATGAAATTCAGTGAAATCTCCCAAATTGGATGCCGTAGCCTCGCCGAAATCCACATTGGAGTTGTCCCCCGCTTCGAACTACCCTTCAATTAGAGATTTACAAGATCAATTTAGTTCCAAATCTCATAGGGACAAAAACTCCAAATCCAAGCCCTAGGTTTCTTGTTCGACAAGAGAACCCCAAATCCATGGTAAATTCTTTGATTAAACTAGTTTAGAATTATCTAGAGATCCTAAATACATCAAGATTAAAGGATTTAATCCAAATCCTAACTCAAATCCATGAAATCTCACCTTGGCCACCAAGCTCTCCAAGCTTGATCCACCATTAGAGAGCTTGCTTCACCTCCAAGTAAGCTTCATCTTCTCCAAATCTCCTCTTTAATGGAGAAATTACTAGAGAGAGAAAGCTAGGGGAGAGGGTTGAGAGAAAGAAAGAAAAGCTCTCATATGTGTTTTTGGTGTGTGGGAGAGAATGAGAGAAAGAGAGTGTGCATGTGTGTGGGTGTATTCAGCCAAGACCCATATATAATGGGTGTTGTAATAATTTTACAAAACCCCCTACCTATTACAATTTGTAGTTTAGTACAATTCAGAATTGATATATCTAATTGGAGCCTTTCTGAATGTCTGTTTGCCCTCAAATTTGACAGTCAGGCTCAATTAAAGTCAATCAGAAGTAGTGATCTTAACTTTTTAGTTTTGAATCATTTTAGGTCACCGAAAGCTCTACCGACTAAAATCTTTAACAGATTGCAGTCAGACTACGTTTTCACTGGTCGGGTGTCGGAATGACATGAAACTTTAAATCTGGCCTCAGAAAAATAGTTTTGACATATTCTCAAATTTTCATAATTTTCTACCACTGTGAATTTTTCAGCTGAAATATAAGTCTTATTCCTGATAGAAAATTCTAAATCATATATTTTTATTTCAATTTCAGCACAAGTCATTTCCGACTTATCTTTTACTTCTCTAAGTCAAATAAAAATAATATCTCACACTATTTTTATTTACACTTGCATATATAGTAAAATTCAGTGTACTACATTTCACCCCCCTTAAAGAAAGTTTCGTCCGCGAAACTCAAGTCACACCTCAACTCAACTCAACGAAAAGATGAGGGTAGCACTCCACATCAAGTTTTGAGTTCCCATAGGGCTTTTCATTCATCAGGGCTACCCCACTCACTGAATCACACAATTCTGCAGTTCCTTCTTCTCGGGAGCTAGAATACACATCGGGAACTCCCGCACTCCAAACTACTTCACTCCTCTCACGGGTGGCACATCCAAAAGACGCAATCGTTTACCGCAAATTTTCATATTTGCCAATCGTCGTCTGCACAGATTTTTCTTGTTGTGCTTGCGCCTTCAATACCCTTTGATGCGCAACCTCACCAACTCGACTGGGTACTACATTCTCTGTGTTCTTAAAATCACACACACACTCACAGTGCAATATCCTAGGTCGGAACTGCCTTTCCGCCTTGTGGTGTGGATCGGCCAGAAATGAGCCGATTAGCCGAATGATCCACCACCACCCGCATCATAATAGGGCAGATCCTGCCTCACTCCATAGGGCCTCAAGGGTGTCACTTCATGCCCCACTCCGAGCATCCTCATCATAGGTGAACTTCGCCCTCAGCTAGCACTGATGCTATCGGATTCATAACTCCAAATCCTTCTACTTAACAAGCCCATCAATTTGACCCGTTAAAGAGTCTACGTCATACAATACGACTCTTTCCTCACATCCACCAATCTAATCCGGAGCCTAATTTGGTCCATTCTCCGGTATTGCTCACAAGCAATCTCATTTGGTGTTTCCTTTCATTACGAGTGGATCCTACCATACGTAGACCTCCAGCTCCACAATGAGATGGCTCATCCTCGAGCATTCACTCATCCCGGGACATAATCCCTATTTTGTACGTGGCTTCTACTATCCCAACGTCTCACAAGGAGCACATTGCTATACTTCCACATGCCACAGGTTGGCATCACGTCATTCTTACGACAAACCCAAATGAACCCCATGTTCATAATTCCAATTCCGCTTCCGCAATAACACTAAGCTCTGTAGTTTGGTGCCTCAACTAATCAGGCAAGCGGCAGAACGAGCCTTGGCCCCTTTTGGTCAATACCCTCAACCTTCCTGCACGCTACTAATGCTCTCTCTCATTATGAGAGCCCTCGGCTAACCTGTTTAATCCGAATTGCCACAACGGGTCCACAAACCAACGATTCAACTATCTTTGTTTGGTACAGAACGCCTAGCCAATAATTACATGGTGAAATCCCCATTAGGGACCCCGCGTCGAAACCCCAACAAGGAGTAATTACATCCCAAGTCATTGTAATCCTATGGCCGGGTCCCACCTACACTCTAGGTGTAAAAAACAAATTCACAGTTCCACGCGTGGCACTGCCACGTCTCCGGGTCATCGCTCGAACTACCGCCCCGACCATGAATCCTAGCAAAGCCCTACCCTCAGTTTTAGAGCTGCTGTCACATGATACCGACTGCGCCTGTCCATAAGGCCCCAAGCCCACAGTCCTCTCACGGTCCAGGCACGAGTAATCCCCAAGCAATGCCCTCTAACTGTCGTCACGTGACCAAGGCGCACCCGGCGCAATACACTTTGGCCGTCCAACTCTTAAGTATTCACCTGAAACTTCACCTCACAAGGAGGATTCTCAACACGGTCTGAACACTCGCACATTGAGCTCATGTTCCCTTAACTCGAGGCTCCGCTCTATCAAGCACACGTCCACTGGCCACTAGGCACCCAGAAAGAACTACCAGCCTCTCGAGCGATCCTCGGCATCCTTCACACTTGACCAACACCCGAGTGCTACTGCCAACAGAAACCCTCCTCGACTGAACCTTCAGTCTGTGCCCCACAGCAACTCTATAGTCAAGCGCACTATGCCTCTACTTCATCCCGTGTTAGCCATAATCGCCAAGCAATTGTAGTACACTGAACTTTAGCAAATTGCGAGGTTCTAGTGTAAGATTAGTACTTTATACTAATCTGGAGGTTTTGGCTGTGTTTCGAGAGCTTGGGAGTATTTTCGGGACATAAAAAGTGCGAAAACGGACTCCGGAAGTCAAAATCTGAAAAAACTGCAGTTTTGACATTGTATACCGGTATGTGATTTTGGGATACCGGAATCCAGTGTTAAACTAGTTTGCGCAGCTCTCGGGTTCTGCGGAATCCGGCAGTAGATACTGGATTGGGATGGTATTCCGGTACTGATATGCACGTACCGGTACTGAAGTCTTTTGTTCCGGTACTGGGTGTTGCATACCGGAATACTGTTGCGTGGCCTTTTTGGCCGAGGCTCGGGTTTGCGGGATTTCTGGCCGGATACCGGTATGCCCATACGCATACCGGTATACAGTGAAGAAACTGCAACTTTGTGCAATTTGCAAATGTTGGGTTTTGGAGGGGTGTTAGGGCAATTGTTACAACGTGTAACTTAACCCTTCACACTCCCTCACAGCCCTCATTGTGCTGAGGACTTGGAGAAGAAAGGTAGGGTTTCTTCCTCTTTCTCTCTCTAGAACTCTTGCTTCCAAGGTTATGGAACCAAAGATTTGATCTCTTTTCTCTTCTTCCTTGCACTCAAGCTTGCTAGCTTACCCTTGGAGGAACTTGGAGGTGGAGAAGAGAGCTTGTTTGAGGTTTATCTCCAACCCTAACTTCTTTGGACCTAGATTGGAGCTCAAAAGAGGTGAGTAATTCTCTTGTAAGCCCTCTTTTGTGGTTTATTTGGATTATTGTTGATGAAACCTTAAAATAGTAAACCTAGGGTTTATTTTGGGGTTTCTTGATTCTAGGCTTTTGGATGGGAATTGATGGGTGTAGAATGTTATGTTAGGTTGGATTTGAAGCCTCCTAACTTCGAATTGGAAATTGGACAAGGATTTCTTGGTCTAAGATAAATTCCATCCTTTTTCCCTCTTGTATATGTCGATTTTTGAAAGTGTTCGTTCGACACTTGTGACCTCCTAGGAATTTTCTTTAGGATGCTAGAAATCGAGGGGACAACTCCGTTTCTACGTACTGCGAGGTCTCGAAGGAGTTCCGGTGGGTTTAACCTCACCGAAATAGGTGAAATCCCTCTATGTCTTCGATTTTGTTTAAAAGCTCTAAATTGTGCATTTACATGTAAATGTAGCATTAGGGCATTGTTGGAATCATGACATATAGGTGTCATTCATAAGAAATTGCACGTGCCTTGTAGGGGTTGATAACATGCATGGAACAAACTTGTGTAATGGTTTAGTAGCATTTCATCTTGTTATATGTAGAAATGCATGTTGGATAAGTGAAACATCATGTGGGATACTAGATGTATAGTAGAATGTGAGATTCATTCATGATGCTTATATATTGACTCTTAGTAGCATTAGTCATGGTATATGACAAACTATTGAGAATGTTAAACTAAGTATGTGACATATTACTTAGGTGTATAACAAGTGAACATTATGACATAGTGTTGGACTCTTGGTCATTACTTGGCATTCCATGTTTTAGACATGATGAACGTGACACTTATGCAGTTGATTATGCTTGTTGGCCATTTGTGCTCATTCGCACATGCTTGTGAGGGTCGCTCCCTACAAGCCGGCACTCTGGAGTTAGCCTTGCGACATTGATCGCCCGTGCAGGTTTGGGCGCCGAAGTGGATCGCCGTTGGGGGAGAGTCTCATTCTAGTGAGAGAATGCTGACTAACATGGGGCCATTAGGCACGGCACAAGCGGGACAACATCGTCCCCTATGGATTGGGTATCTATGTTACATGTGGTTGTGGACATGACATAGCATATAGTGAGATTATGACATTAGATATGTGTAGCTAAAATAGTGCATATTTACATATGTATATGAGTAGAGGATTACATGCATTGTATCATGATCATGCATAGAATATTTACATGTTCATAACTTTATGGTAGAGGCATAGTAGTGTAGAATTTTTAAATGTACGCATACTTTTATACTAATCCTACCTTTGCCTTAGTTGACCTAGTGGTGTATCCCGCTCCTCTCGGCGGCTTATCCACTGGGAACTATTGAATAATAGTTCTCATCCCCCTGGGGTTTGTTGTTTTTATTTCAGAGCCTTCCACTGCGGGAGAGGCAAGGGATCGAGGCAAGGACGTCGCGACTAATTAGCTTCTGAGGAGATAGTCGCTTAGGTGGTTACCTTTCTTTTGTACTATTGAAAGGTGTATGTACTTTTGAGTTAGTAGTAGAGTTCACCCTTTGTAGTGAATGTATTATTGGTGGAACTTGTATTATCTCTATTTTGTGTACCTTCCTTGTACTCCTTATGTATACTCTACCTTGTCATGTTTATTGTTTCTTAAACCTAGAATGCTTATGCTCTGATATTCATGTTAGGATTGTTATATTATTCCTTTCATTGTATACTTGTTGTTGACGCCTTGTGTGCACTGGGGCGCCTCGTGTACACGGCGGGTCTGTGCACGCGCCCGGGTGTGCTTCCGCCTAGGCCCCGGGGCGTGACAGCAATGCTGCTTCATCATCCTTTACCAGCCATGAGCGCTCCCTCATTTTGAGCCGCTACACCTCAAGGCTAACTCATGCAGGTCTAGCGGTCGTCGCCCTAATTCTATGATAGCAAAATCATACACGGTCGCTACCAAACCACCAAAGGGTTCCAATATTAGAGCACGACCCTAAGTCGCTACTTCTTCATACATGGTCGCTACCGTATCCACGAAGGTTTTATATCCCTCGTTCACCTGCCCGTTCACAAGTACTCTGAGATTATCATCTCAGGGAAGGGTCCTCTCAACCATCATAACCTATCCCCAATATCATGGCTCCAAGGCTATTGCACACATCCATCACACATCCAAGTGCTCCTAAGCTTATGCTCAGCCTTGAGCTCTCACATCACCAAGTTCCACCTTAGGGTCCAACTTGGGTACAATGCCACTACTTTCATATGCTAGATTATGTTCTAGGCTAAATACCGTGAGTATTCTCGCCCGCTTCCAAAGCCCACATGTCACCACATTTACTTAATTTATCCATTTTCATACAAGAGGGTTACAACCCTAACTTCTCCTGGCACACAACCGAATCATATTTAGCTTAAGTGCCAGCCACAACATATACTAATATCTCAAGAAACTAAGGACAAGGGAAGATCAAACCACTTCAAAAGCATTCCCTCTCCTCTTCTTGGATCTTCTTCAAGATCGAATTAAGATTCGGCCCATATTAACAAATCAATCCAATAGTGACTTATACATCATCAATAGCATACTGCATATTTTATTCTCAGATCACCGGCACTCTTCAACATAACCTAATTTAGGTGTGCCATAAATACATCTCATTGGCACAACAACTGGGCTAATCACTCTATAAGCCCACTCGGCCACTTCATTCTCGTCATTCAATCACAGTTCGATTTTACCTACGCCGTTTGTCCATGGGTCGTGCCTTTGCACCCATCATCAAGGATCGTGCACCACATCCATCACTCAGGGTCGCGCATTGCATCCATCACCCATCTTAGCCGGGGCAAACACGTCCATATCCTCCAAGACGAGAATTATCAAACCTCCACAACTACGAGTCCAGACACCAAGTTAGGGCACGCATCGGCTCCTCAAGACCATGCATCTCGGCCACGACGAGAGGGCTTACGCCCTTAGCAACACTTAGCTCGCAACATCGGAGGGCTATCCAGTCCTTCGCAACATCCGTCCCACCAAGTAACTTACTATTGTCACTAGAGGGATAACACGCTTACCTAGGCGACCCAACGATTGAATATGATTCGCCGCACACAATAGCTGACCCAATCGAGCGAAATTCATAGAAGGGCACCCCTACTCCACTTTCGACATCATGTTGTCTGCAGCCAACATGATCATCTAAATAGAATAGTTGCAACACCTTCAATCCGCCTCCAAAATGCTATTGGAGACACATCTTGACCCAATTATTTCACTTTCGCCACAAGTTCCGTCCACTCACGAGCCTAGGTCCTTACGGTTTTCCAAGCCTAAGTTTTCCTAGGTCCTCCTAGACCGTTTCTACGTTCTGATACCACTCTTATCTGTCACGCCCCGGCACCGCCATTTTGGTCGGTTCGGGCATGTACACAGACTGCCGAACGAATAGAGTTTCCCCTATACGCCCAAGGCGTAAACAAAATAAGTACATTAAATTTCACCCAGGGAAAAACAACTTAATACAGTTCTACACCATGGCATATCGAAAGAGCGAGAATGTAAACCTAACTATTACAATATTGGTACATTCACATTTTACATGCATTTTTTCACTTTACATTAATACATGAATGATTCCTCAAAATACAATTACATTTTCAATTACATTTCCATTTCAAATAAACCTTTACATTCATTTACTTGTAAACGAGTGACCTACACTTGGTGACCCTGCTATCTAGGGCTCAACGCCCACGCCTCGGTCAGGTGCCGCTCCGCAAATGGTTGGCTCTGCAAAACAGGGGGTGAGAACTAAAATAAGTTTCCAGCGGGTTCGGCCGCCGACCTCGCCGATATTCCTACTAGGTCTATCAAGGCATAAGTAGATAAACAACAAAAAGGTAGTACAACAACTGACTGCGCTATGCATAAACTGAAATAAACACCACTATGCCATTGCAAAATGAAGCTAGGTAAATAATAAGTGCTATCATGCTCAAGATGCTTACCATTTTTACCTTTCACCCAATCATACCGGCTCATGCGAAGTCAAGCCCAACTCCCTCCTCCAAATCGTCTACTGGGGAGATGACCACTCAACCCAACGCAGACCGTCTATGGAGGAGGCATAATCAACTCATCACCTATCATATGATGCTACTATGCTCAAAGACATGATCTACTATGCTCAACTGACTCTTTTTTACCTCATGACCCAATCATGCCGGCTCACGCGAAGTCAAGCCAAACTCACAATATTAGGGCCTAAGGGGACTCGAACCAATCGAGGGCCGTCTGCTGGGTAGATACGTTAACCCATAGGTGACAACTCCGGAGCTCACTGCCTGCGGTGTCGCGACCACCAACAAGCCAAACAGACAATGTGAGTACGATCCAGTCCTCTCATCTCGAGGACACCCTACTGACCAGGGTAAAAACATACGGGATCTACCAATCCCTAGTATGGTCCGGAGGATCTATTTCAATCCCTCGCATGCTCATCTCAAATCTTGTGCAACTACGGCAACAAACCCACATGTAACACTCATGGCACAAAATGTTCATATTTTCTACTTGCACAACAGGATACCCAATCCATATGTCCATCACTAGGTTCATGACTCACAATGACACCTAGTATTTCACTTTATTTTCTACGTCCCAACAACTAGTCAAGATGCCACCAATGTTCCACAATGTTTTCTAAGTTCACATTCTAGTTCATTGCATTCATAGGGTTTCCAATATCCAATGACCCAATCCTCATGTGTCCAAGTACCGAGTTCTCAATTCAATTTGACCAACCCTACTTTAGGAAGCATGCAAGGAAATGAAAACTCAAACACAATAATAACCCTATATGCATAGAATTTTCACATATATACACATAAACAAAATGGCAACATAGATATATGAAAAAATCTAACCATTTCGGAGAGCACCACCCACCTCGTTTAATTACCAATTGCTAGAATTTCCAAGCAATTCAATTTCCGACGCCGATTCGGCTCGACCCAAGCCTATAGGATGAAATTCAGCGAAATCTCCCAATTGGATGCCATAGCCTCGCCGGAATCCACATTGGAGTTGTCCCCCGCTTCGAACTACCCTTCAATTAGAGATTTACGAGATCAATTTAGTTCCAAATCTCATAGGAACAAAAACTCCAAATCCAAGCCCTAGGTTTCTTGTTTGATAAGAAAACCCCAAATCCATGGTAAATTCTTTGATTAAACTAGTTTAGAATTATCTAGAGATCCTAGATACATCAAGATTAAAGGATTTACTCCAAACCCTAACTCAAGTCCATGAAATCTCACCTTGGCCACCAAGCTCTCCAAGCTTGATCCACCATTAGAGAGCTTGCTTCACCTCCAAGTAAGTTTCATCTCCTCCAAATCTCCTCTTTAGTGGAGAAATTACTAGAGAGAGAGAGCTAGGGGAGAGGGTTGAGAGAAAGAGAGAAAAGCTCTCATATGTGTTTTTGGTGTGTGGGAGAGAATGAGAGAAAGAGAGTGTGCATGTGTGTGGGTGTATTCAGCCAAGACCCATATATAATGGGTGTTGTAATAATTTCACAAAACCCCCCAACCTATTACAATTTGTAGTTTAGTACAATTCAGATTTGATATGTCTAATTGGAGCCTTTCTGAATGTCCGTTTGCTCTCAAATTTGACAGTCGGGCTCAATTAAAGTCAATCAGAAGTAGTGATCTTAACTTTTCAGTTTTGAATCAATTTAGGTCACCGAAAGCTCTACCGACTAAAATCTTTAACAGATTGCGGTCAGACTCCGTTTTCACTGCTCGAGTGTCGGAATGACATGAAATTTTAAATATGGCCTCAGAAAAATAGTTTTGACATATTCTCAAATTTTTATAATTTTCTACCACTGTGAATTTTTCAGCTGAAATATAAGTCTCGTTCCTGACAGAAAATTCTAAATCACATATTTTTATTTCAATTTCAGCACAAGTCATTTCCGACTTATCTTTTACTTCTCTAAGTCAAATAAAAATAATATCTCACACTATTTTTATTTACACTTGCATATATAGTAAAATTCAGTGTACTACATGCACAATATGCTACTAAGCCCAAACCAATCAAGTATTTTACTTTTAGTTCTCCACACGCTGAATATTGAGTTTTCGAGTCCGTTATCACGTCCAATTCACGTCAAAACATTTCCAACTCAGTCAAGTACTATAAGAGCATGCTGACTAGCAACTCCTACTGTAACCTTCTCTGTTTGCCAAAGTCCAGTACTCTACAGCCAGATTTAAAAACTCACAATCACCAGGCAATGTGAGACTTGTCTCACTAGCCTTAGCCAATTTTTAGCGGGGAGCCGCCCCACTTCCAGAAGGGTCACCCATCCTCAAAATACTCTAGTTCTAACACGATTAACCATCTGAACCTCTTGGGCCTAGCCATCGCCCCACATGCTATAGCCTAATTAAGTGGCTTAGTCCTATTATAGCTTATATATAGGACTATTCCAAATCTTAGGGCCTCACATTCTCCTGCCTTTTAAGCCTTGACGTCCTCGTTAGGCTCAGGCACACTCACAAGTATCAGGCGATGTGAGACTCGTCTCGCTAGCCTTAGCCGACCTTGTGGGGAGCCGCACTCTACCCACAACAGTCATCAGCCAGAAAGCCTCATTTTGCCTGCTAAATAAACCTAGCTCTAGCATGTTCGCGGTGGTTAAGCCCAAGAGGTTAACAGCATTAAGCGTGCTAGAACTATAGTAGTTCTAAGATGGTTGACCCTCTCTGGGAAATGGGACAGCTACCCAGCTGATGATCATTGTGGTGGAGAGTGGCTCCCCACAAAGTCGGCTAGGACTAGTGAGACTAGTCTCACATTACCTAGTTGTTGTGAGTTTCTAAATTCGGTTATAGCATTTTGGGCAGTGACTATACCCAAAAGGTTAAAAGACTTAAGCGTGCTAGGGCTAAAGTAGTCCTAGGATAGGTGACCTCCTGAAAAGTGGGGCGTCATAATTGGTATTAGAGCCATTTGCCAACTGAGAGTGTAAAATGAGTCTCGACTGAGTCAGGATTATACAGCGGGCAGAGTGAGGCTCTCTAGCTGATGACTGTTGTGGGTGAAGTGCGGCTCCCCACAAGGTAGGCTAAGGCTAGCGAGACGACTCTCACAACGCCTGAACTTGTGAGTATACCTGAGCCTGACGAGTACGTCATGGCTTAAAAGGGGGAGGAATGTGACATCTCTAGGATTTGAAATAGTTCTATATATGAGATATAATAGCGCTAAAACTTCTCAACCTGGCTATAGCATGTTGGGCGGTGATTAGACCCAAAAGGTTGAGAGGGTTAAACGTACTAGAACTAGAATAGTTCTAGGATTGGTGACCCCCTTAGGAAGTGGGGCGGCTCCCGGCCGGTGATTGTTGTGGATGTAGAGTGGCTCCCCACAAGGTCGGCTAAAGCTAGTAAGACAAGTCTCATATTGCCATGCTCCATTGAATCATTCAACTTTGCCAAGATAGGTGGTCGCCTTTATTAAGCAAAGAAGTGTCTGTTTTCGATTTGGTTCTTGTTTATGAACGTCGTGGCAATGCCTGTCTTCCCGCACCAGCAAATCTTCCCACACCTGCAAATTTGGTGCATATAAATGTCAACCTCAGTAGGCATGCATGTTGTAATTAATTACATGTTGGATATAAAATTAAAAAAAAAATCAAAAACCTTGGAAGCCACATCAACATTCTCATCTTTCCCACCATGAATAGCCACAAACTGCGACACCCTTTTGAAGGAGATATTCATTGATGTCATCAACATCAGTTTTATTCTCGCAGAATGTGAGAACAGGGGGTGGGATCCTTTCGAGGCACTCAAGGACCCTAAACAATTTTATTTTAGCCTCTCGTTTTGCATACTCGACATTTTTGATGACATCTAAGTTGGCAGCCCCAAGTTGACCAACAATATTGACTAGAACAGTTTTAAGAAGGGTACATTTTTTTCTTGCAATGTTCTGAAGTTTTTGGGCATGGTGGCCAGGGAGTAGTACATAAATTAAAAATAATAATAATTAGAAGGAGAGGCCACCACATCAGCCAAGGAGGGAGGAGCCATTTGGAGCGAGTGAAAGAGAATACGCCCGCCCGCTTTTTCCAAACCTTCAGCAATCAATATATTTGTATAGACAATAGTATATAGAAGTACTACAGTATTATAGCACTGTTATACTATAGTACATTATACTATACTGCTGGACTATTTATTACTTTGCCACTACATTGAAGGAGAGTTGGATCACATCAGGGGGACAAAACTGCGACAATTATCCTTCCATCTCTCCCACCTCAATTTTAAAAATATATTGCATGCACCCGGCCTATTAAAATATCACATGCACCAAACTTATTTTTTAATTATTAATATTTTAAAATCAAAATATTATTTAATAGATATAATCGACACCTTATAAAAAGTCTATATAGTTTAATTTCAACAATAGAGATTTATCAGTACAGTGTATAAAATATAGGGTTAATTGCATACAGGTCCCCGCAAATATAGTAAATAGTAAATACATCCCTGCAAAGTTTAACTTTTCAAAAATATTCCTACAAAAGTCCTACCGTCTGCAAAAGTCCTACCGTCTGAAATTAAATAACTAGTTATTAACTGTTAATTTATCTATTAAATTTACTAACTTTTTAATTTATACAAAGTTTAGTAAATTATTTTAATTTAAATTAATTTAATTAATAATCAGGATAATATAATAATATAAATTATATAATATAAATTAAAAATTATTATTAAAATATTTTATATTCTCAACACCGTGTGGGCTGTTCACTAGTAGTACATTATACTACACTGAAATATATAAAATATAGTGTACACTATAGTATAGGATAAACTTCAGTTTGCCCCATTACTACTCTGCACAGTTTCAATTTACCACTGTATGATTCAAAAAATTGCTACTAACTATCGTGTGATTTTATTTTGTTTTAGCAAAAATATCTGTAGTCAAATAGGATAGCATACTGAAATAATTTGAAAACCATAGAGTAGTATCCTATTTAACGGTAGGTCCTTATAGTAAAATAAAAATAAAATTACAAGATTATTGAGTATAACTTCTTAAACCACAGGATGGCAAAATAAAAATGTGTTAAACCATAGGATAGTAAGTGCAACTTTTTTAACCACTGATGGGAAAGTGAAAATGGGTTAAACCACAGTGAGATAAATTGAAATTTACCTTATAACATATGTACAAATTCTATATAAAGAGTACTATATTATATATACAATAATTCTATATAAAGAATACTAGAGTATTATTATATTATAAGAGTCCATCTAAGGTAGCCATTAGATGACATAAATAGTGCATATTATAGACCTTTTATCTTTTAGATTAAATACTATTTCATCTACTCTCACTCCCTGGATATTTAAGAGCTAAGAAGTTGTGAGGACATACTATTCATGTCCTCACAAAAAGATTGTAGCATTGGCAATATTATACATATTAGTTCTTTACATACTACAGAAATAGAATATCTATTATGCTATATATATATATATTATTTATATTATAGCACAACAAATTATGCTGAAATACTTCTAAAAATATTGCCATTTATGTGCTTCCACCCTTTGTAACCTTTGGATGTCTAGGATTTAGTAATAGTAGATAGAATATAGTAGATTTAAGAATGAAAAAGTAAGTATAAAAATAATAATATTTTTAGAAGTATTCTAGCTCAACTTTTTGATAGTATGCTACTATACTAAATAGTATACTATTGTACATGTATACTAGTATATCGTATAAATAATAGTACATATATAGTACACTATGTAGTATATCGTATAGTTTTACATACAGTATACTGTATATAGTATAGTATATATAAAAACTTAGCATGCACTATATTTTTATACATACGTATGTATAATATATAGTACTGTGTTATTTCTGTAAATTAGGAATACCTTGTATATTATTAGTATATTATTTCATAGTATGTTTATACTCTGCATACATAGGGTACTATGTAGTACTGGACATACTATAGTACTAATTCAATAGCTTACATATAGTGAAACAACCTATTTTGTTGCTGTTTTACCTTGAGTTTCTATTTTCTGACTAAGAACATATCTAGCGAGCCTAAAGTAAAATATTCACTTTCAGAAAGTTGCCTCTTATCGGTTGTTTATTTTAAAAAATAAATATAAGCGTCATTTTATAAAAACGAGTTGGTAAAGTTAGCTATAATTAAATCCTTTTTTTGGCTTCGGCTCAAAATATCCGAATAAATGGAGAACTTATCTAAAAAGATTATATTTGATCATAATTTTAATTTTTGAATTTACTTTAAAAGTTGAATTTCAAATTAAATTAGAATTGGAATCATAAATTTAATTTGACATTCTAATTCAAATTCAACACAATTTTTAAATTCAAATGTATGAATATCTATTTACATATATATATATATATATATATATATATATATATATATATATATATATATATATATATATATATATATATTTAAAATTGAATTCTAATTTTAAATTTTAAGTTAAAATTTAAATTTAAGTAATTAAACTTTAATTTTAATCAAATTATTTTGGCCAGGAACTTCATGGTGAACTTTGAATTCAAATTGTTCCAAACCATAAATTCAAATTATTTTATTAAAACTTGAATTCAAAATATAAATTTTAAAATTTACATTTGCATTTTTGAATTTAATTTCAATAATTAAAATTTACATTTGCATTTTTGAATTTAATTTCAATAACAAGTTTCAATTTCAACTTTGAATTCCAGTCATAAATTCAATTGTTCAATTTGAATTGAGACTTAAGACTGAAATTTTAATATTTAATTTAAAATAAATTCAAATTTTGAAACTAGATAGTAAATTAAATTTTAATTCAGATCTTGAATTCAAATTATTATTTTTTCACAAAACTATCAAATAATCAATATAACCAAACTATAATTTTTTATTTGTCACTTTATAGGTAATCAAACAATCAGACTCAAAAGTCACTTTTCGGAAAATATTTTTTATAAACATGACTTATTTAACTACAGCCATTTTCGAGCAACCAAAACATGCTCTAAGCCAAAAATAGAAATTCCTGTGATTTAACCAGAAAAATATATTCTAAGATCATCCGACAAACTATAACCCAATTTAACTTTAATTATTCTAAACTATCCAGCTAAACAAGCTCCTTCCATAAAAACATTCAATTCACTTCTTAAACAGTAAGAGTTCAAAAAACCACAATTTTCAGTTTTTAGACAAGTTTAAATACTCAAATTATGGGTAACAACCTAAATCATCCATCAGTTGAAAGTACTCTTTAACTTCGATTTGGCAAAAGAAGTACCAAGCCCAACATTTAAGCTTGCAGATCGAGCCAAACGCAAACAATTCACAATCTTATACACACTACGATAAAGTTGTAAAATTAAATAAACAAAAACAACTAGAAAGAAAATGAAAATGAAATTGAAATACAAAAGAAAGGAAAACACCTCACTCGTAAATTAGTTTAGATGACTGTAATCTCACAACTTTATCAAGTTCTCACAGAAGCCAACAAGCAACACTTTAGTATCCATGTTTACATACAAAGCAGACTAGTGGGAGTGATTCAAATTTCAAATTGAGGGGAAAAAACAAAAAACAAGACTCTGTTTGAGTCGGGATGCAACGAAAGGACTAGTTTAAGGGACTAGCCTCTGTGGGTCGCGAGGGAACATCGATGTTTTCCTTATGTTGTTGAGGGCACAGAAAAGCATAACCACTCTCTCCAAGCCCACGCCAAACCCACCATGTGGAGGAGCACCATACCTGCGGATTTCAACAGCAAAACATTACAGTAGTACAGGAAAAAGGGAAAACTTCATTTTCAATTATTAAAGATGAAATAAGAAGGAAAAATACGGCAGGAATATAGTTTTCACCCCCATCCTCACGAATGTTAAGGATTTATTCATATATTACATTAAACAGTATGCATACTCCCTTAGATAAAAGACACTTTTCTTAAGCTAGATCTTTATTGTTCCTTTTCTTCTATTATATTAACATCCCCGGACCTTAATCCGCAGATTATAAAGCAATTGATCAACCCTAAAGAAACAATGATGGCGGAAACAAAATTTCGACAAAAACTGATTCCACACTCGCAAGGACAAGCTACAATCTCTATCATCAAAGTTTCCCGCAATTCTAATCTTTGTAAGCCAATGAATGAAGAATATGACACATGTTGTTCTTCTATCATTGATTGTGCTAGAGAACATTTCAGTGATCTCTTTTAAGTTGCATTTCTTCATGGCAAACACTCATCCTATCCCTCTATAAAATCATGAAGAGTATTTCTAGTTCTAAATAATACTTGCTCACAATCATGATAAATCAATCGCGAAACAATCAAAACTGTGAGTGCCATATTACAGACAAATAACACTGAGACTTCATCTTTATAAACAATGTTGTCCTCACACAAGGGAAAGAAATGAATCAATTAGAAAGATTTGATAGCAAAAGTAGAACTCGTACTTGAAGGAGTCAATGTATGTCGATATTGTCTTCACATCGATTCCACATGCCTCTGCACGCTTAGTCAATAATTCAGGTGTGTGTATTCTTTGAGCCCCAGAAATTATCTCCTCACCTACAAGAAACCAAAAAAAGTCAGATCAGACCAGAAGACTTCATAATTCCCAATCAATTAGATATTTCTTGATGCAAAATTTACAGAGGAGATAATTTGAATCCAAGTTGTAAAATGTGGTAAACTGAAAATCAAGACATAATTGAGGAAGAAACTGTCCTAGATTACGCTTGATTCAAAATCAAATTTCCCTATTCCTTTGACCATTTGCTCAAATACAAAGACAATTGTAACTGTTATTGCCGATAGTCTTCAGATAATAAATAACAATAACAATTAGCTTTTTCTTAATTAATCAAAAAAACACCAAAAGAACTTACAATGGAAAAGAGAAGTAAAAGTACAACTGCTTCAGCTACTGAAGCACAAGCTTCACAGTCATATCAAGTACCAATAGAGGTGCATGACTAAGGACATAATGTATCAAGGTCATTTCAGTGTGGAAACCTTATTTTGTAATGATAGTGGATAGAGTAAGAGAGCCACAGAAGATAAATAGTGGATGGGAGAAACTGAGAGATCAAAGATAGAATGGGGTACGAGAAAAATTCACCACTTTCACTAAAAAATATCCCTTTAATCACATGCCCTTACACTAGCTAGGCCAATTCTCATAAATTCTCCAGATGTAATCTCATCTTTTCTCAATAAGGGTCTATCTAGGACTATCTCAGAGCTATCTTGACATGGAAAATTCTCTCCAATTTTATTAAAATGTATCACAACATGATTTAGTATATTAAAAAAAAAAAAAAGAACTTTTATCGTCCAATCAATGTCAAATTGGTGTCCTCAAAAAATTTGAGTTTAGAGCATCAACAGCTCAACAGTTGGATATAAACTTGTCGAAACACCACACAAATAAAATAGGAAATGCCCGCTTAAATCCTAACTTTACAAAATGTAAACATAGCATAACTGAAGCGCAGGATAATCATAGTCTAAAATTCCAAACATGTCATCAATGTGAAAAGTAGAGGAGAACCCCTCTTCAATCCCCTTTATTAATTTAACAAACAGAGTTTACTTACTGACCTCGAATAAAGACATCAAATGAGTTAGTATAAGCCGGGTCATCATAGCAAGGCATGGTGTAGAATGGTCTCACAGCCAAAGGATACCGACAAAGAATATAAAAGTCGGTATCGTATCTGCAAATAAATAAGAAAAAAACAATGAAAGGCATTCTAACAGTTTCACAGATGGAAGGGAATGAATATTGGAAGTCGGCACGCACTTCTGACGAACAAGCCAACCCAATTTTTTCTCAGACTCCGTATTGAGGTCTCCCATGGGCTCAATTTCTGTTCCAGCTTCCTGACAGTGCAAGTCGAAATGGCATTAACAGATATCACATACACATTTTAGCAACCATTTGACCACCTAATTCCTGTCGCTATGTATCATATCAAAGAGATAGATTTTTCCACCAAATACTATGGAACTTAGAAGTATATGTGTATAGATATAGAGAGAGAGTAGGTCTTGTGTGCTATTAGGAGCACGGAGGCCTCCGTGCTCCCAAGCCGTTTTCGATTATGTAACTTCCGAATCGACGATCGGCTCCGTTAGACTTGATCTAGCGTATTTGAACTATTTAGAAAATAAATTGTGGTTTTTCGATATCATTTATCTAATGATCGAAAGGACTCAAAATCAACGGTTGAAAATAAAAATTCCACAAAAAGCTATGATGTAGCACTAAAATTTTCGATCAGAGATAATGATCTTGTTGTAGATAGTATAAAAAAATTTCTATCAAAATTTCATCTGATTTGAATACTTCTACACCGTTAAACTTGCAAACGGCATATACATCAACCATTAAAAATTGTTGATTTTGAATCCTTTCGATCAGTAGGTAAATGATATCGAAAATCCGCAAAAATGATTTTCTTGATACTTCAAATACACTAGATCAAGTCTAACGGAGCCGATCGTTGATTCGAAAGTCCCATCATCGAAAACGGCTTAGGAGCACGGAGGCCTCCGTCCTCCTAATAGCACACAAGACCTACTCTCTCTCTCTCTCTCTCTCTCTATATATATATATAGTCCGGCTACTATACTCTTATGAGTATAGACCCCTTTGTACTCATAAATTTTCGGCCGTTAGATCTACCCCTTTGACCATTTCCACCCGTTAGATCATACTATTCAACCAACCACTCATTCAACCCTAGAGAACCACTATCATCCTAACCGGGGACCACTATCATCCTAACCGCACATCCCTTCATCCAACGGCCGAAAACTTATGAGTATAAAGGGGTCTATACTCATAAGAGTATAATAGCCCTACTCTATATATATAGAGAGAGAGAGAAAGAGAGAATTAGGCTGGAATGCTTCTAATAGCACCAAGTCATTGGTGCTATTAGGTTTTCGGCCTTTGGATGAAGGAATGTGCGGTTAGGATGATAGTGGTCCCCTAGGGTTGAGTGGGTAGTTGGTTGAATAGTATGATCTAATGGATGAAAATGGTCAAAGGGGTAAATCTAACGGTGGAAAACTTGATAATACCAAGTGCTTGGTGCTATAGAAGCACCTCAGCCAGACTCTATATATATAGAGAGAGAGGGGGAGAGTAGGGCTACTATATTCTTATGAATATAGAGCCCTTCGTACTCATAAATTATTTTCGATGATGGAGCTTCTGAATTGATGATCCATACCGTTAAATATAATCTAGAGCATTTGAAACTCATAGAAAATAAATTTCGTAATTTTTTAAAATTATAATAAAGTCCATCAAGCGGGCATAAAATGAACGGTCAAATCAAACAACTTTCTAAAAATAGAGGATCAGATAATTCAATTTAAGATCCGAGTTATTGAATTTCCTATCAAAAATTCAACGGATTTCAATTCTTTTACACCGTTAAACTAGCAAGTATTCTATACCGGCCGTTAAAAATTATCAATTTTGAGATCTTTCGATCGTAAGGTAAATGATGTCGAAAAATTATGAAATTTGATTTCTAGAAGTTTCAAATGCTCTAGATTATGTTTAACGGTATGGATCGTCGATTCGAAAGCTCTATCATCGAAAACGACTTATGAGTACGAATGCGATCGTACTCAAAAAAGTATAGTAGTCGGGCTCTCTCTCTCTCTCTAAAAGACACGCACACACACACACACATACACATATATATATCATTTTCTTTGAACCATAACTTCTACTTAGTGCAATAGTATCAAATGCTTCTGTTGGAACTTGACAACATTTGTAAGTACAGCAAAGGAATCATCAACTTAATCTTCTATTTGTTAGCCAAGATATTTAATTATGAATAGTAAACCTTTCGAAAGAACTTCAGCATTTATATTCTAGCATGCTACAATGTTGTCTTGCATATTATTGTGCACAACAAACAAAGTAACTTACAAAAATCAAAGCTCTTGCATTAGCTTTTGTGAGAAAGATCTGATAAATGGTAAACCAAAGAAGTGATTTTAAACAACTGGCTTCCACAGTAACTCTAATTTATTACAAGGAGTGCACAAGTGAATTTCTATACTTCGGAAATAGTTCGAGTGTTTCTAATGACATGCCTACTCAATTACATTAATATCATATGAACCAACACAGGCTAAACAGCATGGCTTAGACAAGCCATATGCATTAGTTTATGATATATCTCTACAACACAAACAGAAGCAAATCCTGAAACAGCAATTTTGCCAGTTATAAAATAATAAATAGTCATTGGAAAGTTGTCATGTCACTTATCACTATGCTACAGTATCTACGAAACTCTACTATGCTAAGTTACTACAGTTCAAATGCATGAAGCAATCTTTGTGCAAGACACTTACCATCAAAACATCGACTAACAAGTACCGAATAATAACAGTCATGAAAAGATTGATGTAGTTATCATACAAAAAATTGATGCAAAAGACTACTAATTTTACAATCCAGCATAAAACAATACTTGTGCTTGCATGTTAGCTTTAAACTACTACAGCTAGAGAAGAAAAATTACCAAATGTTCACATCCAATATCACAAACGTGGCATAAAATTCAACATAAAATTTTATTCGCATGTTTATTAAAAATAGAGATTAGTCATTTAAGTAAAAAGATAAGCACCTTCAACATCCGAATGCCCTCTTCATAAGTAAGTCGCAGCGTTTTTGGCAAATACTGCAAGGCAAATCACAAATCAGAAATTGGAGAGCTAATGAGCACTAGAACGCACATCATTTCGTTAATTACTTTAGTAGTCTCATTTCATTTACCGTGTACAGAAAGCAAAGTCTTTTACCTTCAGCGGCTCAAAAGGATACTGCCTATTGATTGCTTCAAGTTCCCTCATGCAATTCTTACTCAAATGGTCAAACATTTCCACGAACAATCTATCTACGATGTCGCAAACCTGTATATGCAATTTAAAAATATTAGACAAGTTAAGTTGCTGAATGGGTTATAGAGTGGACAGCAGGAAATAAAATTTTAAAAAAAAAATTTGTATGTTACCTCGAAATAATGTTCCTTAATCTCCAACTCAACATCAAGTCCTACAAACTCGCAAAGGTGCCTGTGTGTGTAGGAGTCTTCTGCTCTAAATTCAGGACCGACTTCAAATACTCGCCCAAACCCACCGCATATTGCCATTTGCTTATAAAGCTGAGGTGATTGTGCCAAGCAAGCAGGTTGACCCTTGTAGTCCAGCTTGAATACAGCAGCACCTCCCTCACTTGATCCAGAGATCAATTTTGGTGTGTGAATCCCGACAAAGTCCTTTGATAGCAAAAATTGTTTGAATATCTGCACCATACCCTCACAAGATGATTTCCTTTCCATGGACTAATATACCAACATCAACTAAGGCAAAGAAACGTACAATAGTCTACACTGTAAAAACCGCCGAAAATGTAAATACTTTCAATCCAAGTTAAGCTAAGCAGAACAGCTATAAAAGGCTAAAATCTGCTTAGAAGACCACACTTACATGTTCAACTTGGCATTGAATGCGAAAAATTGCTTGGTTTGCTGGAGTGCGTAAGTCAAGGACCCTATTGTTTAAACGTGTGTCCTGCCCAACACGAACAAGCTGCTCTCCTGTCTGCGCAACAGATTTTGTAAAATTTACAACTGATTATCTTCCGATTATTACTTGCAAGTAAATAAAATTGATACATCTTGGCATGTCTCCTACTCAAACCAATTGAGTCGACTTCTCTAATTAAGTACAACAATTAGAAATATATCAAACTAACAAAGTTCTCGAGCTTCTTCAAAGTCAAATCAGCAGGACAACTAGCTCATGAATCATTTGTTGCTCAAGAAGGAAGGAAGGCACTATAAATGTTTATGATAACTTACCTGCTCAGCTTTTTCAAACTCCGTCTCACTTCTTGCAGCATCCTCAATGTTAATGGGAAGGTTCGGTATCGCTCTGTTGATACAGTAGAGCTTCCGAACTTGAACTTCCACCTGCAAAAAGAATGACAACCATTCTCGCTCATATAACCAAACAAATCTTATTACCCCTAGTCAAAAATGCAAATAAAACTATAACCAGAGAATATGTAGCAATAAGCAAACATTTAAACAGTCCCCCCCCCCAAAAAACGAAAAATTAAAAAAAATTAAAACCCTGTAACGCTAATTATCTAACTTGTTAACTCATAACCAGCACCTAAACCCACAAGAAACTATAGCAGAGGAAGAAGCAGGTCTTAACTAGCTCACAGAATCAAGAAGAAGACCATCTAAAGAAACAAAACCTACTGAAGCAGAGGAAGAAGGATCGATCCGTCATACCTGCTGGGTGGTGCCCTTGATGGGTTGGTTGGGGACGGAGACGACGCCCTCGACGTCGAGGATGGACTCCTTGCTGAGGGCGGTGGCGAACTTGACCATGTGGGGGCTGACGTGGCGGGCGTCGGCGACGAGGACGCACTGGACGGTGCTCATGGACTGGCGCAGCACCAGGAACGCCATCTTCTTGCTGACCGGCCGGATGGCCTGCGCCGCCCCGCGGATCAGGACGGTCCGCCCGGCCTTCTCGGCGCCCAGATCGCCCACCTCCGTCCACTCGCGCCCGCTCACGGCCTTCGACTGGATCTCCTCCACGGCCACGTCGCCGTAGTGGGACGACAGGGGGTCGTCCAACGAGGAGGAGGAGGACTCTGCCTCCGCCGACTGGGCCGCCGAGCTCTGCTGCCGCTGCGCCTTCTCCGCCTTCTTGGCCTCCTTCTTCGCCTGCTTCTTGCTGATGCCGCCGCTTCCGGCGCCGTCGTCGGCCTCCGAGATTGATACGGCGGCAACGGCGGCGGCGGCCGCGGCCGGAGGAGGGTTCTCCGGCTTCGAGGAGGACATGGCGGGGTTCGTAGGCGCCGGGGAAAAGGGGTAGCGAAAAGAGAACTCAAGCCTGGGCGGCGGTATGACCAAAATTTGGTAGCCACGGTCCCAAAGTCGGGCTCATTTAGGGACGGCCCGATGGGCGCCGCGTGGCACAGCGGCGCCCATCCGACCAACCAACCAAAAGTGAAAGTTTTGCGGGGTTTGAACGCATGGAGACCTACCCAGAACTGTTTAGACATTTTGACATATTTTTTCTCTACTTCTTTTTAAGGGCATATTTGATTCTCCTTGGTCGACGAAGTAAAAAAAATTATTTTTGAATTTTATTATTTAATTATTTAATTATTTTAAAGTTAAAATAAGAAAAGTATACTTTATTATGATTTTAATTGTTTGATTCTACATATGAAAGTAAAAAAATAAATTGACTTTTAGTAGTTATGATGTTTGGTTGGCCTAGAGATATAAATTTATATTAATCATTCGTCACAAATCTAGAATAACTGCTATGATTATATTTAATCATATAATAAATTTAATATTATTTGTTTCAACATTTCACTTAGAATTATACAATATTAAACCTTATCACGAATGAAATTTATTTTTTGAAAATGTCACCTTAATTTCTGAATTTTTTCATTGGAGATGAAACAACGGTGCAAAATATATTTACCCATTTCTATTCCTTTCTGCTTTTGATTGTTTAGTGAAGATGGTAATTAGCTTACTTACTATTGATTATCCTTTAGTTTCTACTACTTTAACCAGAAAGAATTCAGTTCAGATGACAATGATTATTCTTTCTAATGAATATTTAAATGAGTCATGTGCCCACACATGGAAGAAACCCCATTGTACCTTTATAATCAAGAATTATAAAATGCAAATTGGTACTCACAACTGATGATATCAAATTTAACTCTTGAATTGCAACAGAAATTAAAATTAAGTTTTATAAATCATAACATCAAAGTTTGTAGCTTTAACTGCAATAGAAATCAAATTTAATTAGTCTCACAAAACAAGCAAAATCTATATTCCAATAGAAATTTAAAAGTAATTAAGAATGAAAGTTTTTAACTGCAAGTTTGTAAAAATCAAACAAAACATCTCCCTACTAGTCTCTCCAAGCTAATTACTAGATTATATATCTTTACATCATTTTAAATACATTCACCACAAATTCATCCATGCACTTGTGCCGCAAATTAATATTCTTAGCCCTAAAGAAACGAGTAATAATTTCATCTTGATAGAGATCAACAAATGCAGCCTCATATACAGCATCATCCCAACCATCAACCTCTTTTGTCTTTTCAAATAATTGTCTGCTCCAGTAGGTATTTATTTTTTTCACATCATTAACTATTTCTTTAACAGTGGAAAGTAGATCTGAGTGCCATTCTTCTTGAGCATCATGTTTCCTTCTTTACTTTTGTAGTAAACGATGAACCAGCAACATCAGGACTTTGCTCTTACTTCTTTACATCTGAATCGTCTAGTGATAATTTGATATTGTCTATTTTTTCTCTATTCATTTACTTGCCAATATGACTAAAAACTATCTTTTGATAGTCACCTACGGCTTGATCATCCCCACAGACAAACTTCAAAGCATCAAAAGTGCGTACGGGTTGATTAATATAGTCCTTCCTTCTAGAATTAGCCAACATTGTTATAGAATTAAAAAAATAAAGAGTACATTAAATACATGTGGATTATTTTAAAAAGAAATAGAAGCTCTATATTGCAAAAAAAAGAAATAATCTTAATCGACATACCTTTATATATACTTCAGCTGTTTCAAACTCCGTAGTCACCATTTTTGGTTCATCATTCCACCGTGTTCCACTTTATTGCAAAGCAGTCTTAATGTCCTTATATTTTTATATTTGAAGCCATCTAAGTCTATTTACTACGTTTGTAGCTTTGAAGTTTGTATTGAATTTTTCATTTACAGCTAAACAACCTGATAGAATTGGATCCTTTTAAATGACTTATCAGGCTTTTTGCCCTGATTTTATAATATCGATGAGTACTACTAGTAAATAATTTGAATTTTGTATCGACCATCTCTTATTTGGTATTTCTTTGTCGCTTTATTTTTTATTTTTATTATCTTTTAATAAGCTCATTTTGTGATAAAAAATGCTCCATATCTAGACAGGAAGAAATAAATATGTTATATTAATATTTAAGTAAACACAACCAAAGAGATAGAAGTACTTTATAATTCTGATTAACACCACACATTATAAATGTATGATAAAAGTGACAAAAACTAGAAACAAATATAATATAATTAGAACCATAATTCAAATTTCAACAAATATATAGTAGAAATACTTTAAAATGAATACTTTATAATGAAAATAAATATTGGAGTTCTCCAGTTCATTCAGAAATTCTTTTTTTTTTTTGCTAATTAAGCAATTTCAAATTCAGACTCGTAAATAAAGATAAAAAATTCTTTGTAGATCTCAACACATCAAGAAAATTTGCTAAAATTCTTTCTTTTATATATGAATATATAGATTATTTCAACTCAACGGGATACTATAAGCATGCATACTCATTAATTATATTCCTTTTAAAAGCATCACAATTTTCACGAGAAAAGAAGATCATACACAAATTTAACACATCCAAAACATACATCCAAAATTTCAATGCATATTTCTTAACACCACACATCATAAATCTATTATTGTATACTAAAGGGCATGGAGCAGTTATAATACACTGAACTTTTACAAATAGCATATTTCTAGTAAAAAAATAGTAATTAATACCATTTCGATGGTTTTGGTGGTGTTTGGAAGTGTTTGAGGCGAAAATGATACGAAAACGGACTTCAAAAAGCAAAATCTACAAAACTACAGATTTGTTGTTAATACCGGTACTCAGCTGTAGAATGGCTAGAAAAACTCTCGGGTTTTATGGAACTCACTCGAGTACAATATTGAAACATAGAGTACTAGTACTGAAGTTTGCGAGTACTGGTGCATAATAGCAAGCAGTAGATTCCAATATTTTGATTTTACGGAACTGTCCCGAAGTACCGAAACATGGAAGAAGTCTGCTAGTACTGATATTCGTGTACCGGTACACAACTCTGCGAATCTTGAGTTTGTATTGTCTATAAATACCAACGTTTAGAGGGTTAAGTTGCAATTGTGCTATTCCAATACATACCTCCCTCATAGCTAAAACCCCTCCCACTTTCATTTCCTTTCTCTCACTCTCTCTCTACTTTCTCTTTCTAAAAGGGAGAAAACCCTAGTTTTTTTTTATAGATCTCTTTGATCTACCTTCTTAGGAGCTTGAGGAAGATCAAGAGCACTTTGAAGGCGCTCTAGGAGGGAGAAGGCAACCATCTCAACCCTTATTTCTCTTGTTTGAAGAAGAAGAGGTGAGTTAGAGTTTTTAGGGTTTATTTTGAGAGCTTTTTCAAACGGGAGTTTTAGAGCTTCTAACTTGGTTTGAACTCTTTTTTTTAGTGTATCTTAAAGTTCTTAAGGCTTCGTTTGGTTCGGGGTTAAGTAAGAATTGTCTATTCCAGGGATAGGGTTAAGTGCAGGGATAAGCCGGGGTTAGACGAATTTTGCGTTTGGATGAAAATTAGGTTATTCGCGGGAATAAAAAAAATAGCGTTTGGTTCGTTAAGGTAGAATAAGAAGAATAATATGTAGTTATAAATAGAAAATAATGATTTTGTCCTAATTATTATATTTGAATTTAAATTTTTTATTTTATATTTCAAATTTCAAATTTAAATAGATAACTTTTATAAAATTAAAAAATTCAAGTATAAAATTTTAAATATAAAATGTCAAATTTAAAATTTAAATAATTAAAAATAACAATTTAAAAATAAAATTTAATATTTAAAATTTAAATATATATTTTAAGATTACAAATTATAAATTTTTGAAATTTCCAATATAAATGTTAAATTTAAAATTTAAATAATTAAAAATAACAATTTAAAAATTAAAATTTAAAATTTAAAATATTAATTTTAAAATATTAATTTTAAGATTACAAATTATAAATTTTAAAAATTAAAATTAAAATTTAAAACTTTAATCCCACCCCAATTCGGGGGGGGGGGTAACCCCACCCCTTTTGGGGTTATCCAGGATAACCCCAAAAGGGGTGGGAACCCCCGCCCCGGATAACCCCTTTTCCAGGATAACCCCAAAAGGGGTGGGAACCCCCCCCCCCCCCCCAAATTTCTTGTTTGGGGTTAAAGGGGAGGTTAACCCCCTTAACCCCCCCTTTAACCCCGAACCAAATGCTAGCTAAGAGATTAGAAAACATCTCCAAGAGGAATTTTAAGCTAGGTGGGGAATATTAATGAAATGGGTTTGATCTCCCCTTTGTCTAAAGCATCCATTATTTATATGCATGTATCTTGGGTAAAAAGTAAATCAAACTTGTTTAGTATGCATGAGATGGGATTTGAGAAGTCATGAGGACTTACGAGTATTTGACCTAGTATGTAGAGATTCCATTTCCTTTTCCATATCATTTTAAAAGCATACTTCTTGTGCTAGTAGGATACTTTATATGAAGAACTTAGGGGACATGGTAGTGGATACGCGAAAACCTAGGGTGTGGAATATAGATAAGAACAAGTAAACTTGTGAATGAATTTAGTGGGTAACCCTAGAGATCATTGAAACTTAGGGTGTAAACAAAGATATAATCCGCGACCTTCTAAAAGAGTCATTATGGAGAAGCCTGATTACCCTCGACTCCCTATGCCATAACTTTGGGAGAAGCTTGATTTCCCTCGACTACCTATGTCGTACTTCAGGAAAATTTGATTATCCTCGACCCCAAGTGCTTACTGAATGGAGAGAAACCCGATTACCCTCGGCTCTTCATAGGGTGTTTAATATGGAAATGAAATCAAACTGGTTAGTTGGTTATAGATGAGATATGATTTGGGATAATCACCTAGGCCATTGTATTATCATATCATTCTTGGCATATTGTTATTTCACTAGAGGTATAATAGTTGTACTTTCTTTTATACCTCCAGTATAGTAATAGTAGTTTCATTTATTACTATCATTCTAGTAATGCCTTCTTTGGACCGAGTGAGTGTAGAGCGCCACTTTCGATGGTTGCACCCACTGAGAATTTATTTCAAGTTCTCACCCCCACTATTTTTCTTGCTTTTTAGAAACATCCTTCAGCGATAAGGTGCGTGATCGCTGCAAAGGCATCGCGAATTACCTAGATCGTCTACAGATCGGTCTTGAGAGTACCTCATTTTGTATAAAAAATGAACATGCAATATTTTTGGTTAATGTGATGTAAAGTCTAAGAAGTTGAGTTATAATAGTTTTAATTCAAAGTTATTTTACTCTGATGCTTTATTATACTCATATCTTCTATGTGTTGTATAAGTTAGTGGACGTTTCCTCTTCGGGCAGGTAGGGGAAGCCTTACCTGTTCGGCAGGTCTGTTGCACAAACTCGAGTGGATCTTTTGGGCGGGTCTTGAGGCGTGATAGATAATAATAGTATCAGAGTCTAGAAAAATATTTCTAGGTGGTATTGATAACCCTAAGCCTTAGGATGATCATAAGAACTCAGAAGCGTGAGTGAACATAACTTTAGCGAAAGTGAATAATTGGGTCATAAGGTATTCCCATAGAATGTAGGTGATGGATAAGGGATATGTTTTCTTTCATTCTTTGGGTAATCATATTCGCGGCCGACAACGTGATGCTAGGAATGAGAGAGGGTGTCCCTCAAGGACTTTCTCTTAATTGGGTCAACTCTTTCTATAATGTAAATGGAATTAAGCCAGAAGCTTTGGGACAACATGATGTCAAGAATGAGAGAGGGAGTTCCTCAAGGACTTTCTCTTAACTGGGTCAACTCTTTCTATAATGTAAATAGAATTAAGCCGGTAGCTTTGGGCTAAGTTTTTGTTGATGTTGTTATGTTGCAGGATAGTGATGGAACCATGTGGGCGACCTAGGACGAGGTCCATTCGACACACCTTGAGGCAACTGAACACTCCAGCTCGAGTGAAGTTCGGGAGTTACGAGACCATATGGCCCCATTGATTAGTGTGGTCAAAAAGGCAAGCTAAGGCCTCCAGATGCCAATAGGAGCAGGTCAAGAAGCTCCATAAGTTAATAGCGATAATTAGTTAGTGGTAAGGGTTCAACTTAACCTCACCTACCAACTAATTAGAGTTTTTGGCTGGTAGTAGCCAGCTAAATACACTCCCCCTCCCCTTCATTTCTTCTCTTCCCTTCTCTTTTCCTTCTCCTTCTTTCCTTCTTCTCTATTTCTTCTCTTTTCCTCTCTCTTTCCTTTTTTTTCCCTTGCTGACTGTGAACATTCAAGCAGCAGCTGCAGTTTCAGCAGCAAGCTGCAGCAGCTGGGCAGCAGCAGCAGTAGGCTGCAACCTGTAGCAACAGCAGCAGCAGCAGGTTTTGCAGCAGTGGCATTGGCAGCAATTACAGGAAAATTGGTGATTTTGGGACTTCCAATTGTCAAATTGAAAGTTGGTTGTGGATTATCTGATAAAGAGGAGTTAGGGGATCAATTTTTTCCTCTTGATTACAGGTTGATAAGGAGTAATTGCTGTAATTTTGATGTTTTGAGTTGAATTTCAGCACCGTGTTAGATTTCCTTAAGTTTTAGACTCCGGTTCCTTTTTCAGTGAATTTATTGCTTCAAATTAGATTCTCTTTATTTGGCCTACTTAATAGTGAGCTGATGAACATGTGGGACATTGGTTTCAGCTGGATTACATGATAGGTTAAGCTAATTTTGATGAATCCTGATTTTTGTTAATCGAACAGCATTGTCGTTAAGTTTCGATTGTAATCTCTATTCCAGCTCAATTCCTATGGGATGTTGGTGTTTTCTGGCTTTTCCTACTTGAGTTTGAGCTAAGGAGCTTGTGGGCTACTTGTTCTACCATATTTGAGAGGTGAGTTGAATCAATTTTAGTTGAAATCCTGATTTTACTAAACATAGGCAGATTTTGTCGGAACTACAATCCTTTAATGCTAGCAGGATTCCTTGCTGATTTTTAGTGCTTATTGGAGTTCCTTCTCACTGAGATTGCTGCACTTCACTCTTTTTGAGCAGTGTGCATCTCTCTGCTAGTTTAGAGGTAAGTTGGGTTAAGTTGAAACCTGAATTTTTGCCAAATTGCATAGTTGGTAACTTTTAGTATTTGTGGATTGTGGCAATTGTGTGGCCTTGTGGTTGATGTTGGTTGGAGTAGTCCTGCTGGTATAGTGGGCAGTGAGCAAGTCTTCTTTCTTTCCAATTGGCCAGATTGCGATTAGAGGTGAGTTTAATTCATCGAAACACCAAACTTCTTATTATGTCTACATGTAAATTAGCTTTTGCATGATATCCTTGCACTGGCAGTAGGTAGGCTTATGTAAATTGACCATGGAATCATGTGAATGTGATTATTGGTTGTGAACTGTTTTATTTGCTAGTGAGATGAAAGGTTGCACTCAACTTCTATACTTACAAATTACATTAGTGGTCATCTAGCTAAAACTAACATGTAAGCATTAGTTGTCAATTATAATTATACAACTAAACCTGAATTTGGAACTCTAGCATTAGTTAATTGTTTTTCTTTTATGCTTGGAATTGGCATGGTGGTTTAGTTGATAGTGAGTTATCTCACCCGGGGACTTGGGCGTTGACGAATTATAAAACTTTCGTGATTTACGATAGCCGTGGATTGTACAGTTGTACTGGATATTTGTTTATGTATTGGATTATGCCGAGGTTGCTTTAGTAGCAGTTAGTATGATCTACTTGATCATTTGCATCGATTATAGCCCACATTACACCTGAACTGGTTACTTGATCCTCGAATGGGTCGCTCCCCTCGAGTGCCACTCCGAAGATAGGTGCCTTGATTTAGTGTTCTTATTTTCACGTCGGCAACCCACTGGTTTTCTAAGGATTAGACGTGAGGTTAGTGCGGGCTTGACTGGTCCTTTGAGCCAGCCGGTTGATTGGGTTTTTCGGCAGTATCACTAGTAGATGATATTCATCCTACATGATGCATGCATTCATTCGGCATCTAGTTTAGAGGTGTAGTAGTTATAGTCTCTTACTGCAGTTTTACTTATCCAGTTTCTTTCAGCAATTTAGTTTACTTTGCCTCTAGTAGATGTAGTGGGTAGGTCGTTGTCGTCAATGATGGTACCCACTGAGGACCACTGGTTTTTAGTAATTCTCACACCCTTTGTGTTAACCTTTCTCTTGCAGAGCTTGTGGTACCTGTTCCTGCAACATCTCATCAAGGTAAGAGGATCGCTGGATAGATAGCTCTCCTTCCCGAGGACCAGTCTAGTAGAGGACCTGATTATTACTAGTTTTTGGAGGGACTTACTATACATATTATGATGTATTTTACTTTTCTGTTGAGAGATAGTTATTGTACTCTTTTGGGATGTTGTATATATATAGTTAATTTTAGTGATGTTTTTGTTATTCTAGCTCTGTTACTCTAGCTTGTCATTGCTCTTTGTTGTTTTTAGCAGGTTTTTGTCGTTTCGTGTGCATGAGATTTTTCGTATATATGGCGGATTCGTGGCGAGCCCGGGTTCCAACATAACCCCGGGCGTGATAGGATTCTTCGTGCATTTTAACCCAACAAAAGCTTTCACTTTTGCTGGGTTAATCGGAAGGGTGCCGCTTTGGCATATAGCACCCATCATGACGGTGTCCACCAAATTTTTGTCTACAGTCGCAGCGGAGGTATAATGATTAAAAAAAATATAGTTTTGCCTTGAATTATAGATAGGGTGGCAATTCAACTCGTTGTTCGCGAGCCTACTCATGTTCGGCTCGAAAAGGGCTCGAGATCAAATAACTCGTTTAATAAACTAGCCAAACATGAGCTATATTTTTTAGCTCAATATCTTAATGAGCCAAACACGAGATGTGATCAGCCTGCTGACGTTCGGCTCGATTTTGCTCGAATAAATATACACTATATTTATATATTTTATATATGATATATGTATATATACAGTTATCTATAATATATGAATCCTGAGTGCTTCATAGCCCATGTGGCATTCTCTCATTAGCTCTCTCTCTCTTTCATGTGTTTCTCCCATCTCTCAACCTTCCTCTCCAGTACCTTTCTCTCTCACCCTCTCATCCATGTTGTCGCTTTCTCCGCCACTCTCTCTTTCTCTCTCTCCTCGCTTTCGCCTGCTCGGTCGTTCTCTCTCTCTCTCTCTTGCTCTCTCTTTAGTACAGATGGCTCTCCCCTGCATTTCATGCTGCGACCAGTATCTTCCCCGCGATCTTCGGGTGTCCTATCTCTTGCGGCAGTGGTGGTATAGGACGTGATTATTGTAAGCTATTTGCCTAACCCTAGATCTGTGTTGTCTACTTGCCCTCTCTATCTTCCTTTTTCCTCTGGATTTTCTTTTTCCCCCTTCCCCAAAACCAACAAGGGGCAATCAGTGATGCGACGGTACGCTATCACAATTGGACCGACGATGATGTGATTGGCTGCCATGATGAAGGTCTACTCACTTCTATTCCACAAACTACCTTTAGCACTATACGACTTCATCTCTATTCCAGTGAGGCAAGGACTACTAGCGGTAAGTGCTGCCAATAAATGTATATTGTCTTCTCTCACTACTATCATTGGAGGCCCTGATAGGTAGGGTTGGAGGCCATCATGAATGCCTACTCTTCTCTACGGCTTAAACAATAGCTCTATACGACTTCTCTGCCTCCCACTTTCTTTTCCCCGTTCTCGCCTTCTCTCCCATCCTCTCTCTTTATGTGTCTCTCTGATGAATGGAGGCACAAAGTTCATCAAATGGAGTAGACACATTGTTCTCATTCCTTGGAGCCAAAAGGTTTATTCTTTTGATACATATTTAGAGAATTTAGAAATTTATATTATATAAATAACAATGTAATAATTTTTTTGTGTTTGATAGGTACCAGCAGTCATTCTCCTGGTTCCTCTTTGGCACTTTGCTTCTTCCTACCACATGGCTATTTTGTTGGTCGCTCTCCTTAGTAAGCTATCCCACTATGGTTTCCTATATCGCCTCTCTGTGTTGCTATCTGACTGTGTTGAGAAAATCATGACTCTATTTGCAATCATGTTGCCTATCCAATATAATATCAGCTTTACTGCATGCATATAGTGGGCAAATTGTTGCACTGAAATTCACAAACTTGCTATTTTCAATTATTCTTTTTACAACAAGCTTACAATAGATTTGTTTTACATTTCTTTGAGGAGATGGTGGATGTAGAAGTGGCAATTGATGATGAAATAGGACTTTTTTGTGTTTTATTGTTCAAGTTTCGGTAATAGTTTTCGTTTTACTGTTGGAAAGTTGTTTAGAATCATATTACGTATTTGTATGGAATCTGCTCTTGTAATTTCTCCCTTTCTCCTCCCATTATTTTTAGTTCGATTGGTAATGTCTATAATACTGATTACCGGTGTATACTTTTGTCCCTCTTAAGTTTTACTTTATTCTGCTACCAATTTGGGATTGTTTCAGACTTAATGTGTATTTCTAATGATTTCTAATGATCGATGGAGGCTTTCTTTATTACTATGGATTCCCAGAGGCAATGATGAATACAAAAGAAATGGCAAAAATCTGGCTTTCAACAGTATTTCTTTATTCTTTCCCACTGGGTTGTTGCTTCCCCTGTTTACTTCTATTTTTGTACTTTTCTCTCGAAGTTGATTGAAGTGTTCTTGCATTGCTTTTTTACTTGAGTGTTTTAGCATGCATGGTTTGAATTTGTGCAACTAATTTTGTTATCCGAACACGCACCCCCCACTCTTTTACTTTTTTAGATGTTCCTACGTCAAGTTTTTAATTTGTTTCATTCTTTTTTTTAATAGAAAGTTTTCAGCTTTCACTCCCATTGTGTTTTTCTTCTTCTTTTTTTATGTTATATATGATGTTTTTTTTGCAACATGTACAACCGGCTCTAAATAGATTTCTTTTTTTCTTTATGCTACCTTCACATTGATTGGTTGTAATGTTCTTCCGCTCTTGGAATTTGGAGAAGCCTATGATGATAAAAAATAAATGTAGTGTTCTAGTGCTTAGTCACTGGGTTTGGGTACCGTAGGGGTAGTTGGTCGACATATCTGTAGAGTGTTGGACCGAGTTGGAGCCATTTTGGCACGAAATAGACGCGAAACAGACTCGGAACATCCAAATCTGCTAGAACTGAAGTTTTGAAAATTTCGGATGCCCGAAAGAGGTATTGGGCGCCCGGAAACACTATGTAGATTTTGATGTGAATTCAGACCCTACCTGTTCGGACGCCTAGTTTTACTGTAGCAGCCCGACAGTGTGTTCGTGAGATGTGGCCGTTGGATTGACTCATGTATAGTGTTTCGAGCACACGGTTTCGAGCACCCGAAGAAAACTATCGGACGGAGTTACGATGGAACCGGACCCTCCTTTGGATGCCCACGAGTTGATTCAGGTACAGCTTCGATGGATTCGGATGCCCGAATGTGCTTCCGGGTGCTGAAATGTGGCGTTTGACAGTAGTAAGTTATTTTTTTATTCTCTGAGGGCTCCTTTGCAATTGTTGTTCTCCTTATAAATAGAACTTGAGGGTCTTCTACTTCTCCTTTTCTCGTTCTTGACATCCAGAAACACTTCACCATACCTCCTCCTCTCTACCTTCTCCTTCTTCTCATTTTTCTTCTCCCTGGTTGGTCGGGGAAGCAACCGAGCTGCAGCAATAGTAGCTGGAACTCAAGTATTCCGATGTAGTGGGGCTTTGGGCAGCCAAATTGAGCTAGGCTCATGGTGGAAGAGAGGAGTAAAGCTCGTGATTTGCCTTTTCCCAACTAAAATTGAGGTAGGTTCAATCAGATTTGGATTTAAATCGAAAATTGGAACCGAATTGGATTTTTGTTGGATTTTTTATTCCAATTTTTATAGCAGCGAATTCTCTACTGGGATTGGAGATTTTATTAGATTTTCCTACTAGTTTGGAGCTGTGGGGTAGTGCTTTGGAGCCTCATTCTTTTCCGTTGTTGGATTTTCTATACGAGGTGGGTTTGATTTACGAAATAAAATGGAGTTCCCACTATGTCTATAGTTCATTGCATATTGATTATTAGGGTTCAAGTTTCCATGATTAGCTGTTATTCCATTCATGTTTATTATGCTTGTAGTGATCGACATATTTGTGGTAGAGGAATATTCATGTTAACCTAATGTTCCATACATGAATATTATGCTTGTAGTGATCAGCATGTGAGGAATAGCTTATGATACTTGACACTAGCTTATGTTCACGTATAAACCTACACTATACAAACTTGTTGCTTTAGCTGATTTGTTTTGCTGTTGACGTCAGTTTTGAGTGTATCATACGTAGGCTAGTGGGAAAGGACTATATGTGATAGTGTAGGATGATTTCTATGCCCAAGTTTTTGGTTCGATATTGATTAGCAGACTATTCAATGTTCAACTATGGCCATGGTTGATACGTCGGTTTCGGATAGGGTGGTCGCGTTCCGGATTGTGCCCGCATATGGATAGTTTTATTTATGATCTGGTTGGTCATTTGCATTGACTACAACCTACATTAGCCGGATTGAGCACGACAAAGATACAATTTGTATACTCGGTGGGGTGACTGGGGTCGCGCCCCTCGAGTGCCGCTCCAGAGTTTAGCTTTAGCGTTGATGTTGAAGCTGCCCTAGTGGGTGACCTATATTTTAATAGGCCAACTGTAAAAGTGGTGCCATGGCAGTAGATAGGCGTAGGCTTGACCAGACCCTCGAGTCGGTCAGCGCAATTGGGTTATGGTTGAGAGTAACCTGTAGCTAGTTGATGCATATATTCATCAGTTCGATCTCGAGCATCCGTAGTATAAAGGCATGGTAGCTGTAAATTTATTTTTAGCTTACAGATATCCTGTTGTACAGTTGATTATTGCTTTTCTTTTATGCCTCTAGTAAACCGAGTGGATAGGTCAATGTCGTCGGTGATGGTACTCACTGGAAACTACCGGTTTAGTAGTTATCACGCTCTCTGTCATTATCTTTTTCTGCTTCAGAGTCCTCTGTACCAGTTACTACTTCTGATCGAGGTAAGGGGATCGCGGATTAGATAGCTCTCCTTCCCGTGTCGGCTGTGCTAGTGGAGGACCAAATAGAGGCTAGCTTTTAGGAGATAACGTACTGTATATAGTGGACTGGCTAGGCCAGTTTTTATGTATTTTATTTTCAGTTATCTAAGAGGTGTGGATGTACTCTTGGTTATGATGTATGTACAATATGGCTTTATATATGTTAGTTACTTTTTATTCCGGCTCTGATATCTATTAGTTGTAGCCTCTAGGATTGTTTCTACAGGTTCTAGATGCTTCATGTGCACAGGGTTTCCTGCGTATGCAGTAAGTCTATTAGCGTGCCCGGGTTCCCGCTGTAACTTGGAGCGTGACAATAAAAAAAGACTTTCCGAAATCTACAAAGCTCGTGGCTCATGTATTTTCATAGATGTATAGATTTCTGCCTCCTGGCATGGTGCTTTTTTTTTTCCAACCTCTTTTCTTTCACTTTGTAATTTTTGTATGGTGAATTCTTGCTTGAGTTTGAAGGTTGTATTTTGAGACATATTTTATAAATTATGGATTTCATGCAAAAGAAAAGAAAATGTGTGCCTTCTCTTAACAGTTGGATTTTTACAAATTTTTATAATTATTGTTGGGTTTCGTTGTTTGTGTTTTCTAATGGATGCTTTGTTGCCAACCCTTTTCCTTTTTCCTGCCTATATTTCAGATTTTTAAAGGCTTACCGTCATCTTTCTACTTTCTACACCTTTTTTCTTCTAGTTTCTACTTGCTTGCACTTTGTTCCTTTTAACTGGAAATGATGGAAAAAATTGTCTGCTGCTCTATTACCTGAACCTTTGGAATATTTTTGATAGGATATGTTTGTTGCCTCCTACTTCTTGCTTCTTTTTTTTACTTTACTTTAAAGGTAGTGGGCTATTGAATGTTGTTTTCAAATATATTTCTGCTACTTCCTTCAAAAGACTACTTTATTTTTGCTCCACTTATCAATATGATATAAGAGTGTTCTTAGTTTTACTTTATATAATTCTCTTCTGCTATGTTTTACTTTGCACTACTCGGCCACTTCCTTCTTTAACTATAGAGTCGAATGCCGCAAATCGTAAAATAGTGCCATTATTTCTAGATATATTTTCACCACAAATTCTTTTTTTGTACTCTGCTTTACTTTTTTCGCATGCAGCTATCGTCATGTCGATTAGTGAACTCTTTTACATTAGATTACTTCGCGAAATAACCAAAAAACTATAGATAGATTTGTCTCAATGTGAATACAATTGTCGAAGATGAAACTAGTGTTGCAAATTTTACGATATTTGAAAAATTAGCATAAGATTTGATTTGTGTCTCAGCCCAAAATGTTACAACTGTTGTTAATTTGGATAAATTTACTATTCCTCTATCGTTAAAACTATTCTTCACCATATGTATACTTTTCGAGTTGTTCCTAACTTGCAGAGATTTAGTGTGAGTATCCCTACTTGTAAAGTAGTAAAATTATTTTTGCTAAACTCTATATAATGCATTGAATTTTCACAAATTGCGAAGTTCTGGTGAGTAATAAGGATTAGGAACCATTCCAAAAGTTTTCGGGGTGTTTTGGGAGTTAATCGAATGTTTTTGACTCGAAAACGGTGCAAAAACGGAGTTCGAAAGTTCAAATCTGCTGAAAGCACAGATTTTGCATCGAGTACTGGAACCAAAATGGAGTACCGGTACCCAGTCACGCTGGGAGAAAACCCACGTTTGGATTTTTCGAAACTCACCTCGAGTACCGATACTGATTTGCTGAATACTAGTACTGATTTGAGTGAGTATTAGTACGCGGTAGAAAATCTAAAAATCTAATATTCAGATTTTGCGGAACTGGAGTTGGAGTTTGGGTACTAACGCCCATGTACTGGTACTCATGCTGCTGACAGCAGATCTCGAAGGGTTGCAAATAATATTAAATGGGGAGGGGGATTAGGTGTAATTGTTACACTTTTATATGAACCCAAGCCTCAGCCAAAATGCCCTAAATCCCATTTCTCTCTTTCTCTCACTCTCTCCCTCCGCTTTCTCTCTTTGGAAATAATAGAGAAACCCTAGATCCCTTGGAGAAACTTGGGATTGATCTCTTTGGAGGTTTGGAATTGGTGGAGAGCTTCGAGAGGAAGCTTTAGGAGGAAGAAAGGAGCCTCTGATCCATATTTTTGTTGGCTTAAATGGGCCAGCATCCTGCCCTGTGGCGGTAGGCCATGTTGGGCCAAGTCATGTTCGAAATGGCGTGAGGCTGGGTGGGCCGAGTCATGTTCGAAGTGGCGTGAGTCTGGTTAAGCCGAGTCACAATCGAGACCCGTGGGCGCTATATCTGTACGCTTTAAGTGAATTGGTTGCGTATTTCTAATAGCTCGAGCTTTTGGGATTAGTGGTTAGCGCCAACGATCCGACAAGTGGTATCAGAGACAGAGGTCACGGGTTCGATTCTCGCATGCTGCAAATGTGTGCAGGTGCTGGAGAGGGGGATTGTTGGCTTAAATGGGCCAGCATCCTGTCCTGTGGCGGTAGGCCATGTTGGGCCGAGTCATGTTCGAAATGGCGTGAGGCTTGGTGGGCCAAGTCATGTTCGAAGTGGCGTGAGGCTAGTAGAGCCAAGTCACAATCGAGACCCGCGGGCACTGTATCTATACGCTTTAAGTGAATTGGTTGCGTATTTCTAACAGCTCGAGCTTTCGAGATTAATGGTTAGCGTCAACGATCTGAAAGCTCGAGCTGTTAGAAATACGCAACCAATTCACTTAAAGCGTACAGACACAGCGCCCACGGATCTCGATTGTCACTCGGCCCCACCTGCCTCACGCCACTACGAACATGACTCGTCCCACCAGCCTCACGCCATTTCGAACATGACTCGGCCCAACATGGCCTTCCGCCACAGGGCAGGATGCTGGCCCATTTAAGCCAACAATCCCCCCTCCAGCACCTGCACACATTCGCAGCATGCGGGAATCGAACCCGTGACCTCTAGCTCTGATACCAATTGTCGAATCGTTGGCGCTAACCATTAATCCTAACAGCTCGAGCTTTTGGGATTAATGGTTAGCGCCAACGATCCGACAAGATGTTTTAGTACTAGAGGAAGAGAGGTGTGGGTATTTTGAGAATCTGGGTTCTAGGGTTTTTGAAAATGGGAGTTTTGGGGGTTTTGATCTTGTGAGAATTTTCTAGGGTTTCTTGGGGATTCAAGAGATCAAACCCATTTTGTTGGAGGAACTAGCAAAGGTAGGGAATATCACCGAAAATGGTAATCTCTTTCTTGATCCATTGCTCTTTGATCTTGTAGCGCGTTATATATGTATATCGTTGGATTAAAGGTGATATTTTTGCATGGTAGTCAAAACAAAGATTTTAATTCTAATGTATGCATATGGGAAATATTTAAGTGCAAGTATACCTAGTGTGAATCTAGAAGATAGGTTGAACAAGTGTGGCATCTAACTTAGGTCAAACCCTAAGGTGAATATAGTGACATTGAACTCTAGGCTAAGTGCGAGCTAGAGAACAAATTGTGAACATTGGATATGGTTAGTAACCATAGAGTCATGAACTTAAGGTACAAATGTGAAATGTAATAGGGCCTTCCGAAAGTGTCAAAATCTTTTGGGAGGTGTGCGAGGAGATATCGACTCCCAAGGAAGGTTTGTAAGCATATGACGACTCCGTACCTACTGATTAGAGAGGGGGACAAGCATATGACGACTCTCCATGGGATGTGATATAAATGGAACTTAAACCACAAGTTGGTTAAGGAGAATAGGGATTGGTCGGGTAGACATATGGCCTACGGATAGTGGCATAGTGACACCTTGTACACATGAGGCATTGTAGTGTAAAAATTAATAGTTGCATTTCTAGCATGGAAATATTTGTTCATATTATCACCCTTCTACTAATGCCTCCTTTGGACCATGCAAGTGTAGAGCATTATTCTCGGTGGTTGCGCCCACTGAGAACTATTCATAGTTCTCACTCCCTGTGGTTTTCATCTTTTTAGATCCAGGTGTCGCCGGCGAGGCACGTGACCACGGCAAGGGCGTCGCGAAGTAGTGGACCTAGCAAAGTCTAAAAGTGCCCCTTTTTAGAACCATTAGAAAATTCTAATCATTTTGAAAGTAAAAATGTAATTTAACTTAATATTGCAAGAGTCGTAATCTTGAGTAGATTAGAGTTCTAAATTGTTGTTTAAAGTTGAATGTTCAAGTTAGTAGTGTACTCTGATATTGTATGTATACATATCTCGTATGATTGTACAGGTGATGTATGTTTCCATTTCGTTTGGGTTCCTATTTCGTTTGGGTAGGATGGCTCTGCCCATTTGGCGGGTCTATGCGCGTGTCGAAACCGACTAATTCGGTGGTCTCGGGACGTGACAGATAAGAGTGGTATCAGAGCCTAGAAAGAATCCTAGGTGGCTAGTGAAACATGAGCCTTAGGAAGACCTTAGGGACTTAGGGCACGAATGGGGCATGAATATTGGCACAAGTGCGTAATTAGGTCTTGTAAAATTCCCAAACTGGATGTTGGGGACAAACCGAGGGAAATGACTTTTCATTCTGGAACTATTACATTGGCGGCCGACAACGTAATGTTGGAAGCGATAGGAAATGCCCCTCAAGAACTTTCGCTTAATTGGGTCTATTCCTTTGTTCCTTTCTTACCTGTAGTTCAAGGTCCTAAGTAGTTGATATGGGCTAACATTCATTGATGCTATTGTGTGCAGAAGTAGTAATGGCCCCACGTGGACAACCGAGGACAATGTCTGGGGCTACCCGGCTCGAGGCGCATGAACTCTTAGGGACAGGCGAGTTGCACGATCTGCGCAAGTGACAACACTAATTGGCTGGTACAGCAGCAAGCGAAGCCTCCCAATGACAAAAGGAAGCCTCCTGCCAATAAAAGGGGCAAATCAAAAGGCTCCATGACCTCTACTTGCAGCAAATGTGGCCTACGCGCTCGACTCAGGAGCCCTTGTCTCCTACCGGGGAGGCTGCGAAGTGTATCGCGGTGGCGATGGTGCCTGTCTCGACGCACCCCACAAATTCGGGGATGACATGGGAGGAGCCTTGGAGGGCTGATTCTGATGCCTCTACCGCCGAGTATCAGGCTCAGCGGGCTGAGCAGGAGAGAGCTATGGCGAGCCTCGCTAATTTTTGCAAGTTCAACTAGTAGGTCTTTAGCGATGTAGGCAATGATCCAATAGTGGTCGAGTCGTGTGTCGACACTATGGAGCAGCCGTTTGAAGACCTCCTAGTACAGGACCAGGATAAGGTCTCTTTGGCTATCCATTTCCTAGACAAGATGGCCTAGAAGTGGTGGAAGAGCGAGAAGGGCAAGTGCACCGATGCCGTTTTGCCCTTTCCTATGTGGAAGGAATTCAGGAGACTTCTCTTCGCCTCTTAATTCCCCAATAGCGACAAGCAATAAATAGAGGAGGACTTTAAAAACATCTACCAGGAGGAATTCTCCCGCATTGTGAGCTGCGTTCCGTTTGTGGTGCGGGATGAGGCGGGCAAGGCTCAATGTTTTGAGCGGGGCCTGCGGCCGAGCATCTACTCCAAGGTCCAGGCGCTCGACCTCCAGACCTTCAGGAAAGTCGTGGACTGTGCCTGATTGGTTGAGCATGGAGAGGCCATCATGCACTAGGAGCATGAGGCCTTGGGGAAAGGCAAGCAGAAAGACAAGAAGAGGTCATCGGGTGGCATTGGGGGAAAATCCAGTTCTATGTAGCCCCCTAAGCATCTGTGCCCACAGTTGCATTCACGGAGATCCCATCACCCACAGGCTTGTGAGTGGTCCGTGATTTGCATGGGACCGCACCGTGCCCAGTGCCACGAGGAGCGCGAGGGAGATGTTACCAATGTGGCCGACCGGGCCACATGGCAGCCGACTGCTACAGGGATGCATCACCGGCTCTATTTTCAGCTTTTGTCCTCTCGGCCCCGAGGCAGTATTCAGGGGCACCATCAGCCGCCCTTTTTGGTGGGAGACCCTCTGCTTAGTGACAGCAGGAGGGATCACGCCAGCCATCGAGTGGGCAGATTGAAGAGCTAGCAACCGACGACATCGTGGCATATATAATTTCACTAAATGATAATAGGTGCAGGGCATTATTCGATACTGGTGCATCACATTCATTCATCAGTAGGACCTTTGCTACTACCCACGTGATTAGCATCTTAGAGGCCATGAGTACCAGGCAGGGTAAGGTTTCGAACCACGCGTTCTACATCACCGACCATTGCCCCGCCTGTCTGGTACAGATAAGCGACTGGATCATACCAGTGGACTTCTGGGTGTTGAGGCAGATGGAGGGCTTTGACATCGTGCTAGGGATGGAGCTCACTTTTTGCCTCGACGGTCTCCAAGTCTCGAGCTAAGAAATTGATCAACAATGGATGTGTAGCCTACTTGCACACCGTAGTCGAGGAGTAGGTAGGGTCACTGGTACTCAAGGGCATCCCCGTAGCCCGAGAATATCTGAATGTATTCCCAAAGGAGTTGCCAGGAATATCACCAGACCGAGAGATCGAGTTCGCGATAGACTTGGTTCCAGGGACATCGCCGGTTTTCAAGGCACCCTATCTGATGGCGCCGGCTGAGTTGAAGAAGCTTAAGGCTCAGTTGTAAGACCTGCTGGACAAGGATTTCATCAAGCCTAGTGTCTCCCTGTGTGGAGCCTCGGTACTATTCGTGAGGAAGAAAGATGAATCCTTGCGGTTATGTGTGGATTACTGGGTACTTAATAAAGTCACGATAAAAAATAAGTACCCACTACCGCGAATCGACTATCTATTTGATCAGTTGCAAGAGTCCCGGGTATTTTTGAAGATTGATCTTTAATCATGATACCACCAGCTGAAAATAATGCCGAAGGATGTGCACAATACGACTTTTAGGATGCATTACGGTCACTATGAGTTCACCGCGATGCCATTCAAATTCACTAAAGCCCCGGCGGCTTTCATGGATCTTATGAACTGCGTTTTCATTGATAACATCTTAATCTACTCCCGAAGTGATGAGAAGCACGAAGAAGACCTTAGGCAAGTCTTGCAGGTGTTTCGGGAGTGGAGGCTATTCATGAAGCTGAAGAAATGTGATTTGGCTCCGAGAAGTTTCATTCCTGGGGCATGTTATCTCAGATGTTGGGATCTCGGTGGACCCTAAGAAAGTGGAGGCAATCAAGGATTGGCCTCGGCCATGAATATTACTAAGGTTGGAAGTTTCATCGGGCTTGTGGGATATTATAGGCGGTTCATGGAGGGATTTTTTAAAATCATCGCCCCACTTACGCGCCTTACGTGCAAAGGGGCTATGTTTGTCTTGAGCGATGAGTGCGATAGAAACTTCCAACTATCGAAGGATCAGTTGACATCGGCTCCAATCCTCGCCTTGCCTACGGTGGGAAAAGTATTTGTAGTTTATAGCGACACCTCCGAGAGCAGTCTTGGGTGTGTTCTAATGCAAGAGGATAGGGTCATAGCCTATGGCTCTCGAAAACTGAAGAGTTATGAGAAGAACTATCCCACCCATGACCTTGAGTTCACCGCGGTGATCTTTGCCCTAAAATTGTGGCGACATTATCTCTATAGCAAGCATTGTGAAATTTACACGGATCACAAGAGCCTCAAATATCTCTTCACTCAAAGAAAATGAATCTAAGGCAACGACGGATGTTGGAGCTGTTGAAAGACTATAACGCCACAATCTTGTACCCCCGGGGAAGGCAAATGTGGTGGCGGACACTCTTATGTCGAAAGTCCGTGGAAAATCTTGCAATGATGATCACAAGCCAAGCATCGCTACAGAAAGAAATATGGTGTTTTGATTTGGAGGTCGTTGCATTTGGTGCCTCGGTGAAGCTTATGACGTTTAAAGTGCAACCAACCTTGTTAGAGAAATCAAATAGAAGCAAGCTGCAAATGAAAAGTTCAATCGAGGGCGAGCGCATAGAGGGTTTTAGCATGGATCCCAAGGGAGTCTTGAGGTTTCGAGGTCGGTTATATATGCCTGGTAACCCAGAGATTCGGGAGGAGATTTTGAGAGAAGCACACTGATCCCCGTATACAATCCACCAGGACGGCACAAAAATATACAAGGACTCAGAAGACATATTTTTGGTGGCCAGGTATGAAAGGAGATGTTGGGTGCTTTGTGGCTCAATGCCTAGTGTGCCAACAAGTCAAGGCGGAGCACCGACTTCCGGTGGGCAAATTGTAAAATTTACTAGTACCCATTTGAAAGTGGAAGAACATCGCTATGGACTTCATCATGGGTTTGCCCCGGTTGCAAGCGGGCCACGATGCAATCTAGGCGATCGTGGATCGATTAACAAAATCAACTCACTTCATACCAATCCACACCACCTGGTCGCGGGATAAACTGGGGTGGATCTATATCGACAAGGTTATGCGCCTCCACGAAGTGCCAGTATCCATCATCTTGGATCGAGATTCCTGATTCGTTTCACAGTTTTGGAAGAGTCTCTAGGAGGCTCTTGGGATGCGTCTTGATTTCAGTATGGCATATCATCCTCAAAGCGATAGGTAGTCGGAGAGGACTAATCAAATCCTTGAAGACATGCTGCGGGCGTGCGTCCTACATTATAGAATCGGTTGGCAACAATACTTGCCAATGGCGGAGTTTGCCTACAACAACAGCTTCCAAATAAGCACCAGAATGGAACCCTATGAAGTATTTTATGGCATGAAGTGCCAATCCCCACTGCATTGGAGTAAGGTCAGCGAGAGAACTACCTTGGGCCCAAACATTGCACAAGAGACTGAGGAAAATGTGAGAATTGCTCGTCAAAGGTTATTGACGGCATAGAGTCGATAAAAGAGCTACTCCGACAAGTGACGACATGACTTAAAGTTTAGCGTCGAGGACCATGTGCTTTTGAAAATCTCACCAACAATGGCTGTGAAGCAATTTGGAATGCGGGAAAAGCTGAGTCCTTGCTATATTAGACTCTTTGAGGTGTTGGAGCAGATCGACCCTGTGGCATATCGAGTAGCTGTCATGCCCCGCCGTCCCTTCCCCAAATAGGTGGAAGGAGCCCCGCACAGACGCGTGCGCCAGACCCGCCGAACGAACGGAGTTTTTTCTGTCCGCCCAAGGCGTCAAAATCTGTACAATTCAAAACATTCCAAATATGAATAAAATTCATACACAGATTGTATAAGGAAATGTCTGCCACCACGAATGACGCACCTCGCACGGTTCAATGGATTTTTTCGTGGAGTAGTATTCATGATTCAGATTTGTATTATATGTATGTGGGTATCAGGTATTGCGGGTCCATGGCTTCCAATAGATGCAAGCATCTATTGTTAATTACCCTCTGGAAATTGGGGCACCTTCGATTAAGAGACCTTCATAAGGAGGATGGAATGATTGACTGAATCCTAGATATATGTGTTAGGATTCGGTTGGATTTGAAATTGACTAGGTCCTATATGTATTAGGATCTAGTTGATATTAGACTCTAAGTATATATATGTTTTAGAGTCTAATTATATTTGATTTCACCTTGGTTGTATGTTCCAAAGTGAAGATGTGACCAAACCCCAAGTATATGTATTGAGGTGGGTCGAATTTGATGTTACCCGAAGGTAAAGAGTAGCTAATTCCTGAGTATATGTATCAGGATTAACCGAGTTTAATATACTTTTCACTCTAGTTATATGTGCTAGAGTGAGGATCTGACTAAGCCCTAAGGTATTGCGTTAGGGTTCGTCGGGTTTGATTTCAATGAACTCTAAGTATATATATTAGAGCTCGATTGAATATGGTTTTCACTCTAGGTAGATATGCTAGAGCAAAAGGCTGACTAGACCCTAAGTATATGTGTTAGGACTAGTCGGGCTTGAATGAACTCTAAGTACATATATTAGAGCTCGATTGTATTTGGATTTGACTGAGTTCCAAGTATATAGTTTAAAACTCTGTCAGTTTGGAAATAATTTTGCCTTAGTTATGTGTGCTAAGGCGGTGGGGTTGACTTAGCCCTAAGTATATATATTAGGGTTAGTCGATCTCGCATTTGATTTTCACTCTAGGTATATGGGCTAGAGCAAGGAAAAGGTTCATGACGAAGTTGGGTTCAGTTTATGAACTTGGCCCGTAAAAAACGTCATATGAACTTGGTGTATGATTCATAAGAGTTGGGTATGATTTGGTTCATGAGCTTGGTGTATGGTTTATGAAATTTGGATATGATGAGGTTTGGGTATGGTTCATGAGATTTGGTGTATGGTTAATGACATTTGGTGTATGGTTCATGAGATTTGGTTCATGAACTTGGGTATGGTTCATGAGATTTGGTGCATGGTTCATGAGATTTGATATATGGTTCATGAGGTTTGGTTCATGAACTTGGTGTATAGCTCATGGGATTTGATGTATGGTTCATGAGATTTGATATATGGTTCATGAGGTTTGGTTCATGAACTTGGTGTATGGCTCATGGGATTTGATGTATGGTTCATGAGGTTTGGTGTATGGGATTTAGTATAGTTCATGAGATTTGGTGTATGGTATTTGGTGTATGGCTCATGGGATTTGGTTCACGAACTTGGTGTATGGGATTTGGTATATGATTTATGGTTTATGAGATTTGGTTCATGAACTTGGTGTATGGACTTGGTTCATGAGATTTGGTTCATGAACTTGGTGTATGGGATTTGGTATAGTTCATGAGATTTGGTTCATGAGATTTGGTTCATGAGATTTGGTTCATGAACTTGGTGTATGGGATTTGGTATAATTCATGAGATTTGGTGTATGAAATGGAATTTGGTGTATGGTTCATGAGATTTGGTTCATGAACTTGGGTAAGATTTGATGTATGATTCATGAACTTGGTGTATGAGGTTTGGTGTATGGGATTTTGTTCATGGCTCATGAGATTTGAGTATGAGATTTGGTTCATGATCCATGAGATTTGGGTATGGAATTTGGTTCATGGTCCATGAGATTTGGGTATGGAATTGGTTCATGATCCATGAAATTTGGTTCATGGCTCATGAGGTTTGGGTATGGGATTTGGTTCATGATTCATAAAATTTGGTTCATGATCCATGAGATTTGGGTATGGTGGACTAGATTGGGTTTGATGCTCTTTGGGCCTTAGTGGTTTTATGGGCTGGGTTTTATTTGTGGACTAGATTGGGTTGGGTTAGATTAGGTTAGACTTTTATTGTGGACTAGATGTAGGTTGGATTTTTATTGTGGACTAGAATGAGTTTGGATTTAGATAGGTTTGAGTTTTCATTGTGGAGTAATTGGGTTTGGTTTGGATTTTTTGGTTTGATTGGGTTTAGGTTTGGGTTTTCATTTTGGGCTAGAATAGGTTTGGGTTTGGGTTTGGATTTTATTTGGGTTTTCATGAGAGGGTTTGATTGGGTTTAGGCTTGGGTTTGGATTTTTATTTGGAGCTAGAATGGGTTTAGATTTTATGTGGACTTGGTTGGGTTTGGGTTATGTGGAGCTAGAATATGTTTAGATTATCATATTGGGCTAGAATGGATTTGGGTTGTCACTTATCGATTGGGCCTGAATTGGAGCCCGTAATTAAGCTGAGCCATTCAGGGCCTGCTTATTGATTGGGTCTGAATTGGAGCCCGAAATGTTGACTGGGCCCGGATTGGAACACGAATATAGACTGGGCCTGAATTCTGCATTAAGTATTAGTATATTTATGGGCTATTTTGCATGTTCCTTTATTTTTGCTTGGAATTGAGGTCCGAAGACGCCTCTTTGATTCAATTTTTAAATTTGAATTCGGGATTCGAATTTTGATTCGGAGTCCGAAGAAATCTCCTTTAATCTCCTTTTGAATCCCCTTTTTGAACTTTATTTGCCATTTTATTTCGGGGTCCGAAGAAATCCCATTTTTGAACTTTATTTGCAATTTTATTTTGGGGTTCGAAGAAATCCCCTTTTTAAAATTGTGATTTGATTTGGGGTCCGAAGAAATCCCCTTTTGAACTTTATTTGCAATTTTATTTTGGGGTCCGAAGAAATCCCTTTTTAAAATTGCGATTTGATTTGGGGTCCGAAGAAATCCCCTTTTGAACTTTATTTGCAATTTTATTTTGGGGTCCGAAGAAATCCCCTTTTTTAAAATTGCGATTTGATTTGGGGTCCGAAGAAATCCCCTTTTGAACTTTACTTGCAATTTTATTTTGGGGTCCGAAGAAATCCCTTTTTTTAAAATTGCGATTTGATTTGGGGTCCGAAGAAATCCCCTTCTGAACTTTATTTGCAATTTTATTTTGGGTGTAGCACTCAGAATTTCGGTGCGTCGTAGCGAACTTTGCTAAATTTGATACAGTTCGATGGAAGCCGATAATGGCTGGTGTGGAATTGGGTTCCGAAGGTTTCGAAACATTGTGGGTGCGAGTGGAAACCCGGAAATCAAAAAATTATGAAAAAGGGACCAAGTGGAGCAAAACTGCTCACGGGGTCCGGACCCTGGAAGCTGGGGTCTGGACAATGAAGTCCGCGGGTAGCTACGGTCCGGACCCGGATGTCACGGTCCGGACCCGAGCTGGCTTCCGAGTTGGGGTGCGTACGGGTTCCGGACCCGGACACCAAGGTTCGGACCCGGCCTGCGCGGTGGACTGTCACCTGTGCGGGGTCCGGACCCCACTTGCAAGGTCCGGACCCGACTGAGGCAGAATGCCCAGTGAGGGGTATTTTAGTAATTTCATGGTGGAGGGCTATGTATAGGGGCTGAGGTATCTCTCTCCTCATTACTCCTCCACTCTCCTCACATTCCCTCTCCCTCTCCCTCTCCCTCTCCCTCACTTTCTCTCTCTAGAGAACTCTCCAAAGCTTGGAGAAGTGGTGGATTGGAGCTTGGAAAAGGACTTCCAAGGTGCAAAGAGGCTTCTTGGTGCAAGTAGAAGCTTGGGGAACTCGTGGCTAAGGTGAGTTCCTCATGATTTGGGTTCAAATCTTGGATTTAATCCTTTGTAATGAGGTTTTTGGAAACCCTAGGCAATCTAGACCACAAAACGTGGAGATTGGCCAAGAGATTTTGAGGTTCTACATAAATGCATGTGAAACCTAGGTGAAATGAGGGTTTTTGCCATGGGAGGTTCTAAAAATATTTGGACCTTCGGGAATTGCAATTGAGGCATAGGAAATCATGTTAGAACACTTGATTTCATGTATTGAGTTGATTTAAGGGTTCGTAACGAGTAACGAACCGTTTCTTGTAAAAGCTTGGGTTGAAGCAAGAACTCAAGGCTTGGAGACTTAGGAGCTCAAAGAATACAAGAATTTGGAAGCTCTTGAGGTGGGTTTGTGTTTACCGAAGTGATTAGGTCACTTCCATGTCTAGGGTAAATATCCATTTAAAGATAAAATGGTATGTGTTGTGAACCCTAGAACTTGCATGTTGGCAAAGATGAAAATCATGATAGGTAGAGCCATGAGCTCCTATTGCATGTTATAGAATTCAAGTATATTTCTATTATCTATATTTGTTGCATGGTTGCATGTATGATTGGAACCTAGTGTTATTGAACATAGGTTGGAACATGAGAATGAAACCTAGTGTTATTGAACATAAGTTGGACATGAGATTGGAACCTAGCGTCATGGAACCTAGGTTGAGAATGAGAAAGTAAACCTAGTGTCATTGAACATAGGTGAGACTTAGTGACTTGAACCTAGGGTCATGAGACTAAGGTTGGCAAGTGTAAAATATGAACAATGGGATGTGCGACGATTTTGCTATCCCGGGTATGCGACGATTTCGCTACTCGTGCCATGAGTTGGCGGTGTTGAGAGAGGATGTGCGACGAGGTTGCTATCCCGGGTATGCGACGAATTCGCTACCCATGCCATGTGATGGCGGTGTTGAGATGGGATGTGCAATGAGGTTGCTATCCCGCGTATGCGATGATTTCGCTACCCATGCCATGTGATGGCGGTATTGAAATGGGATGTGCAACGAGGTTGCTATCCCGGGTATGCGACGATTTCGCTACCCGTGCCATGTGATGGCGGTGTTGAGGTGGGGTATGCGACGGTTTCGCTATCCCGAGTATGCGACGATTTCGCTACTCGAACACGGAGGTGACGATTTCACTCCTTGGATGTTGGAACTATTATGGTGAGGCGGCGATTCCGAAACTATAAGTTTATGACAAGTAGTTGAACTTGGTCAATGTGAAATATAGGATGAACCTAGGAGAAAATGAAAAATGGACATTTTATTTGGTTGCATCCATTATGTTTATTTACAAGCATGTAAATAATTGTTGCATAGTTATTTGTGATCTAACTTATGCATATGGTGTTTCTTTGGACCTGGTGGGTCGAGCTTCTCTCTTGGGTGGCCTTACCCACTGGGAACTATGTTTATAGTTCTCACCCCACGTTTTTCAGGTCCTTCCGCGAGTGAGGCGGCGGAGCGAGGCAAGGGTTTGGCTCTCTAGATAGCGGCCCTTCCATTTTGGTGATACATAGAGTTGTACCCCTAGTCTTGGACATTGATAGTATAGGGGTTTTCATTGATTATATGCAACTTGTATATTTCATGATTTTGGAACTTGATGTATGGAATGGAAATGAAAGAAAAGAAAATTTTGGGCATGTATAAATGTGCAAATGTGTTGTAATAGAAGTAGAACTTCTTTATGTTGATGCTTTCCTTGTGCAACTCTTGTACTCCGTTCCTAGTTGGAACATCGTGGATATGCTTGTGTTGTGACGCCTTGGGCGGGTAGAAGAGACTCTATCCGTTCGGCGGGTCTGGGGCACGCGCTCGTGCGGTTTGTCCTTCCACCTAGTTGGTGTTAAGGCACGGCGGGGCGTGACAGACTGAGGTGGTATCAGAGCATGGAAACGGTCTAGGTGGACCTAAGAAACCCTAGAATGGAAAAGACCCTAGGAGTATAGGCTCATGAGTGACGAGATCTTTGATTGTGGCGAAAGATAAGTGATTGGGTTATGTCCTTATACCTCTAGTTGGAAATAGAGGTAGATTCGAGGTGTGTCTTATTCTTCACCAAGTGTGTTCGTGTTGGCGGCCGACAACATGAAACCAAGTGAGGGGAATAAGAACCCTTGTGTGACTTTCGCCTAGATTGGGTTCACGTTTATTTTTGTAAAACGTTGTGTTACAAATGACTTTGAATGTCATGAAATGACCAAAGTCGTTGTGTTTTCAGGAGATAATGGTACGTGGACGGCCTTCTACGAGGGCTGGGCTCGGAGGATCGAGCGCGGCTCCCGAACAACTCGGGGAGGGTGAGAACTCGGGTCTTCATAATCAGTTGACCGAGTTGATGGGCGTGGTTCGGCGACAGGCCGAAACCATGCAGCGGCAGGAGGAGCAAATTAAAAAGCTCCAGGACGAGATGGCGCAGCAAGCGACTGCAATTAGGGAGGAGAGAACGGGAGCGCCTCCGGCCTCTGCTTCGGCACCGGCCGAGGAGGTGACACCGGCGCCGGCTGTGGCGCCACCGGCATCACCGATTGTAGCCGGTGGGTCGGGTGCTCCTATGCCCGATTCCGTGATGAAGGATGCGGAGCGAGACCGTGCACTTGCGGCTCTCATGAGGTTTAAGAAGTTCAACCCGCCTATCTTCAACGGGGAGAACGTGGATCCATGGGATGTAGAGACGTGGATCGATGCTATTGAGACGCTCTTCGAGGATCTATATACCTTGGTGTCACGCCCCGGATTACTCGTTTCCCCGGGCTCGCCAACAGATCCGCCGTATACATAGGTTTTTCTATGTATACAAAGCGATAGCTAACCTGTAAACAAACATACAAGCCACTACAAGAGATATATAGAGCTGAAATAAAACAGACTAATAACAAAAGCCACCTGTACATATAGAGTCCAAAATACAACAGGTCCACCACAACCAAAATAGGTACAAAACCATAGTATATGTACATGGCACAACTCCAAAAAGAAACTATCTCCAGTAGGGTCCTTCTCTAGGAACAACAGGGACAGGTAGGGATCTAGCTCGCGACTCCCTTACCTCGATCCGCGGAAACAGGCGTAGCAGCCGCAACAGAAGAAGGCTCTGCAAAAAGGTGGCAACAAAGGGTGTGAGAACTACTATCAAAAGAAGTAGTCCTCAGTGGGTACCGATACCGACCTCTACGGTCCACCCACTAAGTCTACGAGACTAACAGTGTAGCTGGTAGGTAAAGAACAACAAAGTAAGCTGGAATAAACTCAACAGCTATCATGCCACTACCCTACCACTATCCAAGTCAACTCTCAAGTAAGCACCACCAAAGTGAGAAATCATCCCTGACCCAATCTATCGGAACCGCCCAAACGGGCTCGTCCAGCCAACTGCCTAGCCACACCGCACACTACCAAATAGGGTAGCCGGTCCAAACCAGATCCACAATCTGTAGCGACATCAACGCAAAAGAGGCCTCACTCCGGAGCGGCACTCGGGGGAGCTACCCAGCCGAGTTAGTACGCGTATCTCTGTCGAGCACAAACAGGCTCCGGCAGGCTATAGTCAAAGAAAAAAGGGTCAAAAGGGGTCAAAGACTCTCAGCTCACGTGCCCTCAGCACAACCAGAAGCTAAAACAAGAGTCTGGGTCCACCGTCAACCCCGACGGCACCCGGTAATACAGAACAGTCTAACCCTGCTGTAAATACAAGCTCGGCATCCCAGCACGAGCGTAAACTCGTCCTATAACGAACTAAGTATCCACCTCGCACTAACAGCGGTGATACAGGAACAGAAACGGCTCCTAGAGCTAAATCTGATAACAGTTCGAAAAGTGACGGTTGTATGTTCGCAAGTTTTCTCCTAAGTCAATTCCCAGTTCAGCATGTAAAGTCATGTCGATAAATTATCAATTTATGCTCCAAATTCAGATTTCATATAAACACATGCAAATTCACGAATTCGAGCTACTAACATGATTTAACAGATAATAAAACAGCATGCTGCACTCTCTATACTTAGGAGGAAATCCGGCGATTTCGGTAACATCAACCCACCTCGAAAGCTATCCAACAGCGGCTAGGAGTCGAGTGGAAGGCCTCCAAACAACGCCGGCCGAAATCGAGCTCAAATCTGCAACCTCGAGATTCGGACCCACCTGCGCACTGTTCTGGGCGCCCAGAACATCAGCCCAGAACTGCAGCCTGGCAGCACAACCCACATGTGATCAACATGCGATAAAATCCAAATCCTAAGTCCAAATGCAGTGAAATTTGGCTCAACTCACTAGCAGAGGTTCAAGAACAAACCCTCCAAATTTCAGCCAAATCGGAGTTCGACTCGATGTCCAAAAAGCCTAAACACTGAATCAGGTCAACATCTGGACCCTCCTGCACATGGATCCAGAAGTTCCAGCACTTAAGCAAAACTCAAAAACAGCAAGAATTCAAGGATTCCAACGATTCTAGCTCATAGAAAGGGGTCACAAACCTCACAAAAACAGTGATGGAACAATCCAAAATCTCTCCAAAGATCCTCACAAAGATCTGGATCTAAAAATCCAAGAATTTCCATCAATGACCAAAAAATTCAGCACTTAAGCAATTACTCAAAATCTGAGCTAGAACTCACCTTTGAATCCTCAATTCCAGTGGAAAGGACCTCCAAACCAGCAAGGAAAGTGGAAGGATCAATCTTCACTTCGTAATTCCAGCTCCCAAGAGATTGGATCCCAAGAACAAAGGAAAAACCCAAGTTTCAGCTCAAGAACACCAGGGGTCCAGTAAAACATCAACTGTAGCTTACATACCTGTCCAAATCGCGATTGAAAAGATTCCACTTCTTCCTCTGCGAGTCCTCTATCCAACAAACCAAGTTTCGTTGGATTTGGATACTCCTACACTGCACACGAGAACGAACACTCCAGGTCGACGTTGCAGTTTCAGCAGGAAACCAAGTTCATCAATGGAGGAAGATGAAATTGGGGGAGAAGAGAGGGTTTCCCTTTGCAAGCTCCGAGTTCACCTTGAAGAGGGGAGAAAAGAGCCTCAGGGGAGGTCGTCCACATCTTTTATAGACCACTAGTTTCGGTGCAATGAGCCTCAAGAACAGAATTACACTAACCTGTCCTCAGCAGAAAACCACACTTCCGGGCCCCCGAAACTCATGAAGTGGGCGCCCGGTTCTTCAGCCTGCACCAACTCGACCATCGGACTCTCCGCCGCGGTCCGGTGCGCCCAAACCTGGTCCGGCGGATCACACCAACCGATCAACACGTGTCGAGCCGTTCGATACACACGAGGCAGGATTTCCGGACTCACTTTCCGGGCGCCCGAAACATGGATCCGAAATGACTTAGTAATTTTCAGAAAAGGGGCACTGGACAACTGGGCGCCCAAAACAGAGCATCTGGGCGCCCGAAACTTCAAAAGCCCAAAACTCAGTTTTGGCTCGCTTCGGTGCTCCGAGTCCGTTTTCGCGTCTATTTGACGCCGAAACGACTCCGACTTGTCTCGACCTTCTCCAGAAGTGTCGGACAGTCTAAAATACTACAGTCATTCCGTCAGTTAGGCCCCAGGGGTACTACACTTGGAGAGGGACAAGGTACATCTCGCCGCTCATTGTTTAGAGCGATCGGCGAAGGTGTGGTGGAAGGAAGTCCGGCGTGATCGACTCTCTAGCCTTCCGCCACCGACGTGGGAGGAGTTTCGGGGTATGGTGTTCGCCGCCTACTTCCCCGATAGTGAGAAAAGGAAACTCCAAGAAAGGTTTCGTAAGTTGAGGCAAGGAAACCGCACCGTGCGCGAGTACGAGAGGGAGTTCTCGTACATCATTAATTGCGTACCGCATGTTATCCGCGGAGAGTTGGACAAGGTCGATTGCTTCGTGCGCGGGCTTCGACCGGAGATCTTTCGGGCGGTTCACGCCCTTAAGCTACAGACCTTTGCGGAGGGCTTGGACCGTGCTCTTTGGGTGGAGCACGGGAATGCTTGTGCGCGCGAGGAGCGCGAGTCTTGGGAGAGAGAGAAGGAAAAAGATAAAGAAAAGGGAAAGAAACGACCGGCGGGTGACTCGGGTGGACAATCTAGCTCTAAGCGGCCCCCGATGCACTCGCAGTCGCAGAACCAGTCGCGAGGGTCCCGGCGGAATCGACCCTCGACCCAGTGCCCAATTTGTAGCGGCCCCCACAACCCTCAATAGTGTGATTACCGTGAGGGCCGGTGCTACAAGTGCGGACAGCCGGGACATATGCGATACAATTGCCCGATGGAGGATGGCCGCTCACCGTCGTCGGCATCGGCATTTGCATCGCCGAGACAGCTTGCGGGCATCCCACCCGCGGCGATGTCGGCTGGCCGTACACATCCGCCGAGACCAGCTGAGGGCCAGCGACCAGCGCCCAATGGACGGGTGTTCGCCTCGCAGGTGGAGGAGCCTTCTGCCCAGGAGGATGTCGTGGCAGGTATTGTGTTAATTAGTGGCATTCGATGTAGAGCTTTGTTTGATACTGGAGCATCGCATTCATTCATTGCTCGATCATTTGCTATAGCACATGGAATAGAAATTGTAGAAGCCACGCATGCAAGAACTGTGCAAGTACCTGAACACACCTTTTGTGTACATCACGCGTGTGTAGATTGCCCAGTGAGGGTTGAAAATTGGATCATGCCAGCTGATTTGCTGGTGTTAAATCGAATGAATGAGTATGATTTGATCCTAGGAATGGATTGGCTCTCGAGATATCACGCTACTATTGATTGTGAGAGCCGGATAGTGAGGTTTAGGGAACCCGGGCACAAGGAGTTTGTGTACCATGGGTGCAAGAGTTCGCTCTTTGCGTCAATGGTGTCCACGTCGCAAGCAAGAAAGCTTATTGCTAGTGGTTGCATCGCTTACTTAGCGACGGTAGTGGATGACCGAAAGGAAGTGTTGAGACTCGAGGACATTCCTGTGGTCCAAGAGTTCCCGGATGTATTTTCGGCGGAGCTACCCGGAATGCCACCGGACCGGGAAATAGAATTCGTGATCGATTTGCTCCCGAGTACGGCGCCGATTTCTAAGGCCCTGTACAGGATGGCACCCGCGGAACTAAAGGAATTGAAAGCACAATTACAAGATTTGATGGACAAGGGTTTCGTAAAGCCAAGTGTGTCACCTTGGAGAGCCCCTGTTCTATTTGTGCGAAAAAAGGACGGTTCGCTGCGGTTATGTGTGGATTACCGCGAGTTGAACAAAGTGACCGTCAAGAATAAGTACCCGTTACCCCGAATTGATGACTTATTCGATCAGTTGCAAGGGTCTCGGGTGTATTCAAAGATTGATTTGCAATCCGGTTATCACCAATTGAAGATTAAACCGGAGGATGTGCATAAGACCGCGTTTAGGACGCGGTATGGACATTATGAATTCACGGTTATGCCTTTCGGGCTTACCAATGCCCCGGCAGCGTTCATGGATTTGATGAACCATGTGTTCAAACCACTGTTGGATCAATTTGTGGTGGTGTTCATAGATGATATCCTTGTTTACTCTCGGAGTGAAGAGGAACATAATGAGCACCTAAGGATTGTGCTTCAAGTTCTTCGAGAGAACAAGTTGTTCGCCAAGTTAAAGAAGTGCGAATTTTGGATTCATGCGGTTGCTTTCTTGGGTCATGTGATCTCCGCGGGAGGAGTATCGGTGGACCCTATGAAAGTTGAGGCAATCAAGGATTGGCCTCGCCCGACCAATGTCACGGAAATACGAAGCTTTTTGGGTCTTGCGGGGTACTATCGGCGGTTCGTGGAGGGGTTTTCAAAAATCTCCGGTCCACTAACGCGTCTTACCCGCAAGGGGGCCAAATATGTTTGGAGCGAGGAATGCGACCAAAGCTTTAAGGAGCTAAAGGAAATGTTGACTTCGGCTCCGGTTCTCGCCTTGCCGATTGCGGGGGAGGGCTTTGTGGTGTATAGTGATGCATCACGGCGTGGTCTTGGGTGTGTGCTTATGCAAAGAGGACAAGTGATAGCATATGCCTCTCGACAGCTGAAGAGCTATGAGCAGAATTACCCCACCCACGACCTAGAGCTTGCAGCAGTGGTCTTCGCACTTAAGTTGTGGAGACACTATTTGTACGGGAAACATTGTGAGGTGTACACGGATCACAAAAGCTTAAAGTACTTATTCACTCAAAAGGAGTTGAATTTGAGGCAGCGGAGATGGTTGGAGTTGATAAAGGATTACGACTTAACCATCTTGTACCACCCCGGTAGAGCCAATGTGGTGGCCGATGCGCTCAGTAGGAAATCCGTGGAGAACTTCGCAATTGAGATGACAGGACAAATGCCGTTGATCAAGGAAATGGGCCGATTTGACTTGGAAGTCGTGGCCCCGGGCGTCCCCGCTAAACTCATGAATCTCAATGTGTGGCCGACCTTATTGGAGCAAATAAAAGAAAAGCAATCCGGTGATCCGGAACTCCAAAAAGTGCGGAGTGCTATCGAGAGTGGGCGTGCCGGTGATTTTCATGTAGACTCGAAGGGCGCCATTCGATTTCGAAATCGATTGTGCGTGCCTAAAGTCGAGGACATTCGTAGGGAGATCTTGAAAGAAGCTCACACTTCTCCCTATGCGATTCACCCGGGCGGCACCAAAATGTATAAGGATCTTAAATTGCATTATTGGTGGCCGGGGATGAAACTTGATGTTGGACGCTTCGTGGCACAATGTTTAGTATGCCAACAGGTGAAGGCCGAGCGTCGCTTTCCAGCAGGGAAGTTGCAAGGATTGCCCATTCCAGTTTGGAAGTGGGAGAACATAGCAATGGACTTCGTTGTGGGCCTACCTCGATCGCAAGGTGGCCACGATGCGATTTGGGTGGTGGTGGATAGTTTGTCAAAGTCGGCACACTTTTTGCCAATCCACACCACTTGGTCGGGAGACAAGTTAGCACAAGTCTACCTGGACGAGATTATGCGGTTGCACGGGGTTCCGACCTCGATAGTTTCAGATCGAGATCCCCGTTTTACATCGTATTTTTGGAAAAGCTTGCAAGAAGCTTTAGGTACACGGCTCGATTTTAGTTCAGCATTTCATCCTCAAACTGACGGTCAATCGGAGAGGACAATTCAGATTTTGGAGTATATGCTGCGAGCGTGCGTGTTGGACTTCAAGGGTGCATGGCCTACTCACTTACCAATGGCTGAATTTGCTTACAATAATAGCTATCAATCTAGCATCGGTATGGCACCGTTTGAGGCCTTGTATGGAAGGAAATGCCGCTCTCCTATTCATTGAAGCGAGGTCGGCGAAAGAAGGGTCTTAGGACCGGATGTGTTGCGTGAAGCGGAGGAAAAGGTCCGCTTGGCACGTGAATGCTTATCGACGGCGCAATCCAGACAAAAGAGTTATGCGGATCGACGTCGACGAGATTTGGAATTCACGGTAGGAGACTGCGTCTTCTTGAAAGTATCACCCATGAGAGGGGTGAAGCGATTTGGTGTTCGAGGTAAGTTGAGTCCCCGTTACATTGGACCCTATGAGGTTTTGGAGCGTGTGGGATCCTTGGCATATCGGCTAGCCTTGCCGCCAAAACTTGCGGGGATACATAATGTGTTCCATGTATCGACGCTCCGCAAGTACATGTATGATCCGGCGCACGTCCTCGAGTATGTGCCTATGGAGCTTCATGAGGATATGACTTATGAGGAATTTCTCTTGTGTATCATAGATCGCGAGGTGAAAAGTTTGAGGAACCGTGAAATTCCTTATGTAAAGGTACAATAGACGAATCACGGTGAGCGAGAAGCTACGTGGGAATTGGAAAGCTCAATGAAGGAGCGGTTTCCTTACCTCTTCGCTGAGTCCAGCTGAGGTATGATTTAGTTTCGCGGCCGAAACTCTCTTTAAGGGGGGGAGGAATGTAGCACTCGGAATTTTGGTGCGTCGTAGTGAACTTTGCTAAATTTGATACAGTTCGATGGAAGCCGATAATGGCTGGTGTGGAATTGGGTTCCGAAGGTTTCGGAACATTGTGGGTGCGAGTGGAAACCCGAAAATCGAAAAATTATAAAAAAGGGACCAAGTGGAGCAAAACTGCTCACGGGGTCCGGACCCTGGAAGCTGGGGTCCGGACAATGAATTCCGCGGGCAGCTACGGTCCGGACCCGGATGTCACGGTCCGGACCCGAGCTGGCTTCCGAGTTGGGGTGCGTACGGGTTCCGGACCCGGACACCAAGGTCCGGACCCGGCCTGTGCGGTGGACTGTCACCTGTGCGGGGTCCGGACCCCACTTGCAAGGTCCGAACCCAGCTGAGGCAGAATGCCCAGTGAGGGGTATTTTAGTAATTTCATGGTGGAGGGCTATGTATAAGGGCTGAGGTATCTCTCTCCTCATTACTCCTACACTCTCCTCACATTCCCTCTCCCTCTCCCTCACTTTCTCTCTCTAGAGAACTCTCCAAAGCTTGGAGAAGTGGTGGATTGGAGCTTGGAAAAGGACTTCCAAGGTGCAAAGAGGCTTTTTGGTGCAAGTAGAAGCTTGGGAAACTCGTGGCTAAGGTGAGTTCCTCATGATTTTGGTTCAAACCTTGGATATATCCTTTGTAATGAGGTTTTTTTGGAAACCCTAGGCAATCTAGACTACAAAACGTGGAGATTGGCCAAGAGATTTTGAGGTTCTACATGCATGCATGTGAAACCTAGGTGAAATGAGGGTTTTTGCCATGGTTGGTTCTAAAAATATTTGGACATTCGGGAATTGCAATTGAGGCATAGAAAATCATGTTAGAACACTTGATTTCATGTATTGAGTTGATTTAAGGTTCGTAACGAGTAACGAACCGTTTTCTTGTAGAAGCTTGGGTTGAGGTAAGAACTCAAGGCTTGGAGACTTAGGAGCTCAAAGAATACAAGAATTTGGAAGCTCTTGAGGTGGGTTTGTGTTTACCGAAGTGATTAGGTCACTTCCATGTCTAGGGTAAATATCCATTTAAAGATAAAATGGTATGTGTTGTGAACCCTAGAACTTGCATGTTGGCAAAGATGAAAATCATGATAGGTAGAGCCATGAGCTCCTATTGCATGTTATAGAATTCAAGTATATTTCTATTATCTATATTTGTTGCATGGTTGCATGTATGATTGGAACCTAGTGTTATTGAACATAGGTTGGAACATGAGAATGGAACCTAGTGTTATTGAACATAGGTTGGACATGAGATTGGAACCTAGCGTCATGGAACCTAGGTTGAGAATGAGAAAGTAAACCTAGTGTCATTGAACATAGGTGAGACTTAGTGACTTGAACCTAGGGTCATGAGACTTAGGTTGGCAAGTGTAAAATGTGAACAATGGGATGTGCGACGATTTTGCTATCCCGGGTATGCGACGATTTCGCTACCCGTGCCATGAGTTGGTGGTGTTGAGAGGGGATGTGCGACGAGGTTGCTATCTCGGGTATGCGACGAGTTCGCTACCCATGCCATGTGATGGCGGTGTTGAGATGGGATGTGCAACGAGGTTGCTATCCCGGGTATGCGACGATTTCGCTACCCGTGCCATGTGATGGCGGTGTTGAGGTGGGGTATGCGACGGTTTCGCTATCCCGAATATGCGACGATTTCGCTACTCGAACACGGAGGTGACGATTTCTCTCCTTGGATGTTGGAACTATTATGGTGAGGTGGCGATTCCGAAACCATAAGTTTATGACAAGTAGTTGAACTTGGTCAATGTGAAATATAGGATGAACCTAGGAGAAAATGAAAAATGGACATTTTATTTGGTTGCATCCTTTATGTTTATTTATAAGCATGTAAATAATTGTTGTAAGTTATTTGTGATCTAACTTATGCATATGGTGTTTCTTTGGACCTGGTGGGTCGAGCTTCTCTCTTGGGTGGCCTTACCCACTTGGAACTATGTTTATAGTTCTCACCCCACGTTTTTCAGGTCCTTCCGCGAGTGAGGCGGCGGAGCGAGGCAAGGGTTTGGCTCTCTAGATAGCGGCCCTTCCATTTTGGTGATACATAGAGTTGTACCCCTAGTCTTGGACATTGATAGTATAGGGGTTTTCATTGATTATATGCAACTTGTATATTCCATGATTTTGGAACTTGATGTATGGAATGGAAATGAAAGAAAAGAAAATTTTGGGCATGTATAAATGTGCAAATGTGTTGTAATAGAAGTAGAACTTCTTTATGTTGATGCTTTCCTTGTGCAACTCTTGTACTCCGTTCCTAGTTGGAACATCGTGGATATGCTTGTGTTGTGACGCCTTGGGCGGGTAGAAGAGACTCTATCCGTTCGGCGGGTCTGGGGCACGCGCTCGTGCGGTTTGTCCTTCCATCTAGTTGGTGTTAAGGCACGGCGGGGTGTGACATTGGGGTCCGAAGAAATCCCCTTTTTAAAATTGCGATTTGATTTGGGGTCCGAAGAAATCCTCTTGCAATTTTATTTTGATTTGGATTGAACCAAAACCAAAATTCAGATGTCCGAAGAAGTCATACAAACCGGTTTGGATCGAAACTAAGAAACCGGAGCTCGGATGTCCGAAGAAATCATCCGAGACGGCTTTATGCGATTTTGTAATATTTTTAGCAGGCTCGATTTGACGTTTTCGAATGTAGTTGAAGGGTCCGAAGAAATGAGGAACCATTGATTCCCCTTCCCTCTTTTCTACAAAAGAAAAAGTCAAACCAAGATTGGAAGCGGTAACAGTGAACCACCCATCTCTTTGCTTAACGATTTTCTAACGGGATAGAGAGGTCCGAAGAAACGGAGGATCATTGATCCCCCTCCTCTCGCCCATTGAAAATGTCGAAACAAGATTCGGTGGTGAAGATGAAAAAGAAAAGAAAAAGGAGAGAGGGAATATTTTATTTTTCCTTTTTATTTTCATTATCATTTTCTTTTCTTTCTTTCTTTTTTTTTTTTTGAAGAAAACCTCCCCCTCTCTTTTTGGCCGTACGGTCAAGGAGAGAGAGGGGAGGGAGATACGCCTCCTCTTTTTTTCTTTTTTTTTAATCTTATTATTATATATATATTTTTTTTTACCTGATAATCAGACGGGAACGCCGCGTAACGGACTGGATGAGGTGAAATGACGGGAAAAATCTTCCTTTCTTTTTCGAACTTTTTTTTTTTTTTTGCGTAGAAATGTGTGACTCTCACTCTTTTTATTTTTATCTCTCTTTTTTTTTTTTGCTCTTCTCTCCCTATGCTAATTTTCTCTTTTTCTTTTGCTCTCTTTTTTTTTATCCTTCCTCTGCTAGCCTCCCTTTTTTACTTCTTGCTATCCTTTATTTATAATAGAGTGGGTTGAGAGATTTGTGGGCGGTTAAAGTTTCGAAATTCGAACTCGAATTTTGAATCAAATTCGAATTTTCAATGATTGGTTGAGGAATGAGTGGAAAAGTGGTTGGGAGTTTAGAATTTGAATTTTGAATGGTTGGTTGAGGAATGGGTGGAGAAATAGTTGGGAGTTTTAATTTTGAATTTTGAATGATCGGTTGAGAAATGGGTGGAAAAATGGTTGAGAGTTTAGAATTTGAATTTTGAATGATCGGTTGAGAAATGGGTGGAGAAATGGTTGGGAGTTTAGAATTTTCGGATATGGGTGTAGGGATGGGCCTTCATCCAGTGGAAACTGAGTGGGCCTAACTTATTGCAGCAGCTTTTTTTCTTCTTTTTTTTTGACATGGGTAATGTTCATTGGACTGGAATAAGGCCCGAATCATTAAACAGGCTCAAGACATGATGTATGAGCTTATTTTTGGATACGAAAATTCTAGGCCCATTTGAAATATATTAAAATCAGGATCATATTAATCCAAATTTAATTAATTTTTGCTATGGATAAGATCGAATCCCCTAAGTATCACAGTATAAATATTTTTACTTCAAACAAATTGCCCCCCACCTTTTCGTCGAGAGAGTTTTGCGTGCGGCGGAAAGGTGCACACTTTTTTTTTATATACCGTACAAGAGGTCTCTCTCTCTCTTTTTTTTCTTTTTCTTTTTTTTTTTACACAGGAACCGTACAATCCCTTTCTTTTTTTTCTTTTTTTTTTTTCTTCCAACACATATACCAAGATTTAATGGTCCGTACAAGGCCCTTTTTTTTTCAACACATGTACCAAGATTTAATGGTCCCCCGCTTTTTTTTTTTTTTTAATATGAACCGTACAACTCTTTTTTTCTTTTTTTTGTGTTCCTCAATATGAACAATACAAATTTTTTTATTGGGTTCCTTCACATGCGCCAAGGTTTTTTTTTTTTTTTTTTTTTTTTTTTTGCTCCGTGCAAGGTCCAATTTTTTTTTATATATTGGGTTCCTTCACATGCGCCGAGGTTTTTTTTTTTTTGATTCGTGCGAGGCCCTTTTTTTTTTGAACCTCGTATATACTCACAAATTTTTTTTTAATTATGGGGAATTCTTCGGACCCCGTATACTAATTTTTTATTTTATTTTTATTATGGGGAATTCTTCGGATCTCATATTTATTCGTAGTCATGTTAATGGGGAATTCCTCGGACCCCGCACTTTCTCAGGAGCACATTAACGGGGAGTTCTTCGGACCCCGTCTTTATTCATTAATCGTATTAATGGGGAATTCTTCGGACCCCGCGCCTACTCAGAACCGCATTAACGAGGAGTTCTTCGGACCTCGCATTCATTCAGAATCACATTAACGGAGAATTCTTCGGACCCCGCATTAATTCGGAAATTTTTTTTTTTTTTGGACCTTGTACTAGTTCGAAATTATGTTAATGGGGGATTCTTCGGACCCCGAAACCATAAAAAGAAGAAGAAAAATTCTCATTTTCTTCCTTTTTTTATTTTATTTTTTGGTCTCTTTTATTTTATTTTAATACCTTTTTTTTTATAGTAGGGAGAGTATGGGGAGTCAAGATGAACCATTGTCTGCAGGACTTTATTTATCTCGAGCATTGCCTATATTAGGACGTACAGCAGAACCGACGTACAGCAGAACCCCCCGTCCCTTTTGGCGGTATTCAATTGAAGGATTGGACGGTGAAGCGGCATCTTCGGGTGGCGTCGTTTACCAGCACGCATTATGCTAATAGTGGCGAGGAAGATGTCATACTCTTGGAGCCATTAGGGGCAGCGAGAGATAGGGATGTACTAGAATCTTTGGCGTGAAAATCTTGCATGATCATCCGAGCTGGTATGGTTTTAAAATATTTGGAGATAGGACTGACGTAGATGGTCTTGAGGACTGGACTGATGATGTTATCGCTCAGTACAAGACTCAGCTCGTTCAAGCCGAAATACTGGGAGCAGTTATCGCTTTCAAAGGAAGGTATGATAAAAATCCTAAGCTATTCAAGGGTTTAGTAGAATTATGGTGCTCGGATACAAATACCTTTCATCTTCCTTATGGCGAAATTGGGATAAGTTTATGAGACATTAAAGAGTTGGGTGGTTTATCAATAATTGGGGAGATGTATGACAAATTCATCCCTACCGACTCGGAGCTCAAGAATTATCCATGTAATCTCCGCCAATTGCTTAGTGTATATGAATGGCTTGTTCAACGGAGACCAAATAAAGCCGTTTATCATAATCATTGGGTAGATTTTTGGTATAGGGGCCCTCGTAAATCTACCTCTAAATCGAGGAAAAATAGTATTAGCGAAGAAGAACGCAAGAAAGCTCCAACTTACTCAGAGGATGGGTATCTAGCAGCGTTCCTAACACTTTGGCTCTGTAAATTCGTGATGCCTCATGGCAAAAAGGATGTTATTCGACCATAGGTCTTTATCATGGCTTCTCAAATGGCCCATGGAGTGAAAGTGGCATTAGCTCCTGCTGTACTGTGCGCAATTCAAGTTGCTTTGTGCCGCATGGTAACTGACCAACGCGGACCGGCATATCCCTACTGTCGGTTCCCAATCAACTTTCTCTTCGCGTGGGTTGGTGCTCGCTTCGAGAAGGTTTATACTCGCAGGCCGATTAGGGGAGATATTAAAAATATGCCCGGCTTGAAGAAGATCCCGGATATGCTAAGCTTTATGGATGCAATGTCTACTCCTTTCGATTCAAGAAGAGCTCGTCAACATTTGAGGGACGAAAGAAATTTTATATGGCGGCCCTATTTTTTTAGTTGTTCAGGTGAAGGTTGGGTCCATGAAGTCGTCAGGGGAGGTCTGATTTTCCTGAAGAAGTTCAGGAATGGGTTATATCTCTAAGGCATAGCATTCTACCTCTTCGCTTAGGTGGTGGTTTGTATGCACAACCTTATAATCCCCATCGCTTTGCCAGGCAATTTGGATTTGACCAGCACTTTCCAAAATCTTCTGATGTCCCTAGAGAAGTAGTTTCGACCAGTGTTCTTGCTGGCTATTGGTTAGATTTGACTAAGATCGGTCCTTTTCGAAGTTTTTTATTCCTGGTAATGATCGTTTTGGTAAGCCTTCATCTCATTATGCGAGGTGGTGGACAAACAGTTTATATTCTTACTTCCAGCATGGCGTAAATTTTCTTGTTGAACGTGAGTCTTGTCCGAGGAAAAAGAATGAGAACCTGTCGGAGGGCCCGGTTCCACCGCAATTGTCGTTCGAGCTTCGTAATTCTCCAAAAAGAACAGAGATATTTCCAGCCCATTATGATTATGTGGAACGTTATCATATTAGGGAGGATTCAGAAGGATGCTCTTCCCCTGCGCATGCTGAGGTACAGACTGATAAAGTCATGCCTGATCATGTTGGGGCTGATAGCTGCCCCGGTTCGAAAAGGAAAAGATCTCCGGACGTTTCTCTTTCTTCGAAGAAGCAGAATACCGATGAGTTGCCCCTAATCATTGCGGAGAGGGGATCGCCGCGAACATGAGCGAAGAGGGGGCTATTGGAAATGTCATTGCAGAGGGCACATCTTTGATCGAGGAGGTTTCAAAAGAGGCTGTTCAAAATCTTGATTCAGCCATCACTGAATATGTCGGCTCGGTTTTGATCAGCCAAGTTATTGACATGGTAACGAGCTATCGAAATTATAAAACTGTTCAAGAGAGAGTCTCAAGCCATTGCCGTAGTCTTTCTACTTTTGGTATTAATATCTCAAATTTGGAAATGCGCTTTCAACGGTTATTGGATGGTGCGGCAGCGATCGAGAAAGTCGCATCTCTTCCAACTTTTTCTTCCTCAGTTCGACTGATAAAAGCTGAAGAGGGTTTAGATATGTTAGAAAAGGAGCTCGAGGCGTGTCTTTCTTCTCAGAACCTCCTTCGCCGTGACTTGGAGCAATATTCTTCCGAGTTTGCTTGTCGAGAGAAAGAGATAGGCGAACTGGAGAAAATTCTTGCTGATAAGAGGGCTTCAAATGTAGAATTATCAAATCGGATAAATGTAGCTAAAGATTGTCTTTAGAAATTGGACTCAACTAGAGAAAAGATAGAAGGGAAGGCGACTGAAGCCGAACGGGAGCTTATAGAGGCTAAAGAGAGTCATACTGCAGAGAAGGAGTTAGCAACTCTTTGTGGTCTTATTGCAAACTTTGAGAACTATCGCAAAACATTTGAAATGTAATTGCACCTTTTTTTTTAGGGCCTATACGGTACTATTAATGGAACATTACATTCAGGAATATATACATATTTTCTTTTCCTTTCTTCTTTTCTTTTTCTTTTTTATTTTTTTTTGTGAGCCCTTTCTGCTATCCTGTTTGCTTGGTTCAGCCTAATTTGCGTTTTGGATATTAGGGAATGTGAATTTATTTTGATTTATTTTGCCTCGAGAAACAATCGAAATTGTTGTGCATAACCGATCCTAAGGTGAGTTAGCATTCTGTCATAAGCAAAATATATTTTAGGGATTAGGGAATATGGGTTTATTTGATTTATTTTGCCTCGAGAAGCAATCGAAATTGCTGCGCATAACCGACCCTAAGGTGAGTTAGCATTCCGTCATAGGCAAAATATATTTTAGGGATTAGGGAGCATGGTTTATTTGATTTATTTTGCCTCGAGAAGCAATCGAAATTGCTGCGCATAACCGACCCTAAGATGAGTTAGCATTCCGTCATAAGCAAAATATATTTTGGGTAGTCTGGCACCCGAGTGGGTTTTCACCAGATACCTTCCCCTAATTTTTGCCTGCGAGCCTTGAAAGGTTTTCTCACAGCGGGGATCCCAATTTTGCCTGTGGGATTATACCACAGCCGATTTTTTTTTTTTTTTTTGTGTGTGGTGGTAATCTAATGCCCTGATGGGTTTTCACTAGACAGCCTCCCCTAACTTTTGCCTGTGAGCCTCGAAAGGTTTTCTCACAGCGGGGATCCCATTTTTGCCTGTGGGATTATACCACAGCCGTGATTTGCTTCTCTCCTTTTTTTTAATTGGATTTATTTTGATTTATTTTGCCTCGAGAAGCAATCGAAATTGCCGCGCATAACCGACCCTAAGGTGAGTTAGCATTCCGTCATAGGCAAAATATTTCTTGGGTAGCCTGGCGCCCATGTGGGTTTTCGCCAGGTACCTTCCCCTAACTTTTGCCTGCGAGCCTCGGAGGTTTTCTCACAGTAGGGATCCCAATTTTGCCTGTGGGGTTATACCACAGCTGGGAACTTCTTTTTTTTTGGATTTATTTTGATTTATTTTGCCTCGAGAAGCAATCGAAATTGCCGCGCATAACCGACCCTAAGGTGAGTTAGCATTCCGTCATAGGCAAAATATATGTTGGGTAGTCTGGCGCCCATATGGATTTTCACCAGATACCTTTCCCTAACTTTTGCCTGTGAGCCTCGAAAAGTTTTCTCACAGCGGGGATCCCAATTTTGCCTGTGGGGTTATACCACAGCTGGGAATGATTTTGCAATTTTACCCTTGAAGTCCGATGTGGACAATCAAGTCTGCTGGTGGCTCATATTTTATCCATATTATCTAAAAAAAATTTAGACAACATGTCCCCCACCTTTTTTTTTTTTTTGTGAGACCAATTGAGAGACGATATGTCTTTAAATTACATAGTCTAGGGAGTATGCCCCCACTGTACATGTCAGTCTCATTTTTGTCGGCTATGTTTGCTCAGTTTTGGACGTTATTGTCCTTGCCCCCAGTAACCTTTCCTTCGTAGAGTTGGCGGCGACTATTCCTCTTAAAAGATGTTCTGGTCGAAGAAAAAGTAATCGGCGTGTTATTAGAAAGTGCCAGCCTATCGAATACCGACGCTTTCTGCGTCCGGTCCATTGGAAATATGAGCCTTCCTTCGGACACCATCCTTTTGGATGCAGAGAGATAGGTGGGTCGTTCGCCTGCGGGTCGGCGAGAAGGGTTGGGGATGAGCACATTGGGTCGCCTTCCTCGTGATGGCAGGCGAGGAATGACAACATTGCGTAAATCCTGAGAAGGGGCGGCAGGAGTGATCATGCCCCCGGCAGCAGTGGAAGTTTGAGCCATGACATCAGTAGGGGTGATCATGCCCCCAGCAGCAGCAGAAGTTTGAGCCATAACAGCAGCTCGGACAGCTTCTGAAATGGTCCCGAATTGAATTAAGGCACCTGTAGCTCCGAAAGTCAGAACAGATGTGGGCAAGCAGACTCTCGAACCCGCCTCCAATATCATTGAATTGGTTGGTGTAGTGACAACGTTCTTCGATGTTGGTGCCATTTTTCTCCTGATGCAAAAAGATAGAAGTGAGGACTCATTTTCACTTCTTTTTTTTATTTTATTATAAAGATCTCGAAGATGGAAGGAGAAGCCATGTCCCACCGGGCGTGCCATTTTGTCTGCCACCACGAAGGACGCACCTCGCACGGTTCGATGGATTTTTTCGTGGGGTAGTATTCATGATTCAGATTTGTATTATATGTATGTGTATCAGGTATTGCAGGTCCATGGCTTCCAAATATTGTTAATTACCCCTTGGAGATTGGGGCACCTTCGATTAAGAGACCTTCATAAGGAGGATGGAATGATTGACCGAATCCTAGATATATGTGTTAGGATTCGGTTGGATTTGAAATTGACTAGGTCCTATATGTATTAGGATGGATATTAGACTCTAAGTATATATATGTTTTAGAGTCTAATTATATTTGATTTCACCTTAGTTGTAAGTTCCAAAGTGAAGATGTGACCAAACCCCAAGTATATGTATTGAGGTGGGTTGGATTTGATGTTACCCGAATGTAAAGAGTAGCTAATTCCTAAGTATATGTATCAGGATTAACCGAGTTTAATATACTTTTCACTCTAGTTATATGTGCTAGAGTGAGGATCTGACTAAGCCCTAAGGTATTGCGTTAGGGTTCGTCGGGTTTGATTTCAATGAACTCTAAGTATATATATTAGAGCTCGATTGAATATGGTTTTCACTCTAGGTAGATATGCTAGAGCAAAAGGCTGACTAGACCCTAAGTATATGTGTTAGGACTAGTCGGGCTTGAATGAACTCTAAGTACATATATTAGAGCTCGATTGCATTTGGACTTGACGGAGTTCCAAGTATATAGTTTAAAACTCTGTCAGTTTGGAAATAATTTTGCCTTAGTTATGTGTGCTAAGGCGGTGGGGTTGACTTAGCCCTAAGTATATATATTAGGGTTAGTCGATCTCGCATTTGATTTTCACTCTAGGTATATGGGCTAGAGCAAGGAAAAGGTTCATGACGAAGTTGGGTTCAGTTTATGAACTTGGCCCGTAGAAAACGTCATATGAACTTGGTGTATGGTTCATAAGAGTTGGGTATGATTTGGTTTATGAGCTTGGTGTATGGTTTATGAAATTTGGATCTGATGAGGTTTGGGTATGGTTCATGAGATTTGGTGTATGGTTAATGACATTTGGTGTATGGTTAATGAGATTTGGTGTATGGTTCATGAGATTTGGTTCATGAACTTTGGTATGGTTCATGAGATTTGGTGTATGGTTCATGAGATTTGATATATGGTTCATGAGGTTTGGTTCATGAACTTGGTGTATGGCTCATGGGATTTGAGGTATGGTTCATGAGATTTGATATATGGTTCATGAGGTTTGGTTCATGAACTTGGTGTATGGCTCATGGAATTTGATGTATGGTTCATGAGGTTTGGTGTATGAGATTTGGTATAGTTCATGAGATTTGGTGTATGGGATTTGGTGTATGGCTCATGGAATTTGGTTCATGAACTTGGTGTATGGGATTTGGTTTATGGTTTATGGTTTATGAGATTTGGTTCATGAACTTGGTGTATGGACTTGGTTCATGAGATTTGGTTCATGAGATTTGGTTCATGAGATTTGGTTCATGAACTTGGTGTATGGGAGTTGGTATAGTTCATGAGATTTGGTTCATGAGATTTGGTTCATGAGATTTGGTTCATGAACTTGGTGTATGGGATTTGGTATAGTTCATGAGATTTGGTGTATGAAATGGAATTTGGTGTATGGTTCATGAGATTTGTTTCATGAACTTGGGTATAAGATTTGATGTATGATTCATGAACTTGGTGTATGAGGTTTGGTGTATGGGATTTTGTTCATGGCTCATGAGATTTGAGTATGGGATTTGGTTCATGATCCATGAGATTTGGGTATGGAATTTGGTTCATGGTCCATGAGATTTGGGTATGGAATTGGTTCATGATCCATGAAATTTGGTTCATGGCTCATGAGGTTTGGGTATGGGATTTGGTTCATGATCCATAAAATTTGGTTCATGATCAATGAGATTTGGGTATGGTGGACTAGATTGGGTTTGATGCTCTTTGGGCCTTAGTGGTTTTATGGGCTGGGTTTTATTTGTGGACTAGATTGGGTTGGGTTAGATTGGGTTAGACTTTTATTGTGGACTAGATATAGGTTGGATTTTTATTGTGGACTAGAATGAGTTTGGATTTAGATGGGTTTGGGTTTTCATTGTGGAGTAATTGGGTTTGGTTTGGATTTTATGGTTTGATTGGGTTTAGGTTTGGGTTTTCATTTTGGGCTAGAATAGGTTTGGGTTTGGGTTTGGATTTTATTTGGGTTTTCATGAGAGGGTTTGATTGGGTTTAGGCTTGGGTTTGGATTTTTATTTGGAGCTAGAATGGGTTTAGATTTTATGTGGACTTGGTTGGGTTTGGGTTATGTGGAGCTAGAATAGGTTTAGATTATCATATTGGGCTAGAATGGATTTGGGTTGTTACTTCTCGATTGGGCCTGAATTGGAGCCCGTAATTAAGCTGAGCCATTCTGGGCCTGCTTATTGATTGGGTCTGAATTGGAGCCCGAAATGTTGACTGGGCCCGGATTGGAACACGAATATAGACTGGGCCTGAATTCTGCATTAAGTTTTAGTATATTTATGGGCTATTTTGCATGTTCCTTTATTTTTGCTTGGAATTGAGGTCCGAAGAAGCCTCTTTGATTCAATTTTTAAATTTGAATTCGGGATTCGAATTTTGATTCGGAGTCCGAAGAAATCTCCTTTTTAATCTCCTTTTGAATCCCCTTTTTGAACTTTATTTACCATTTTATTTCGGGGTCCGAAGAAATCCCTTTTTTGAACTTTATTTGCAATTTTATTTTGGGGTTCGAAGAAATCCCCTTTTTAAAATTGCGATTTGATTTGGGGTCCGAAGAAATCCCCTTTTGAACTTTATTTGCAATTTTATTTTGGGGTCCGAAGAAATCCCTTTTTAAAATTGCGATTTGATTTGGGGTCCGAAGAAATCCCCTTTTGAACTTTACTTGTAATTTTATTTTGGGGTCCGAAGAAATCCCCTTTTTTAAAATTGCGATTTGATTTGGGGTCCGAAGAAATCTCCTTTTGAACTTTACTTGCAATTTTATTTTGGGGTCCGAAGAAATCCCCTTTTTAAAATTGCGATTTGATTTGGGGTCCGAAGAAATCCCCTTGCAAGGAGAGAGAGGGGAGGGAGATACGCCTCCTCTTTTCTTTTTTTTTAATCTTATTATTATATATATATTTTTTTACCTGATAATCAGTCGGGAACGCCGAGTAACGGACTGGATGAGGTGAAATGACGGAAAAAATCTTCCTTTCTTTTTCGAACTTTTTTTTTTTTCTTTTTTTGCGTAGAAATATGTGACTCTCACTCTCTTTTTTTTTTTTTTATCTCTCACTTCTTTTTTTTTGCTCTTCTCTCCCTATGCTAATTTTCTCCTTTTCTTTTGCTCTTTTTTTTTTTTTTTTATCCTTCCTCTGCTAGCCTCCCTTTTTTTCTTCTTGCTATCCTCTATTTATAATGGAGTTGGTTGAGAGATTTGTGGGCGGTTAAGGATTCGAAATTCGAACTCGAATTTTGAATCAAATTCGAATTTTCAATGATTGGTTGAGGAATGAGTGGAAAAGTGGTTGGGAGTTTAGAATTTGAATTTTGAATGGTTGGTTGAGGAATGGGTAGAGAAATAGTTGGGAGTTTTAAATTTGAAATTTGAATGATCGGTTGAGAAATGGGTGGAGAAATGGTTGGGAGTTTAGAATTTGAATTTTGAATGATCGGTTGAGAAATGGGTGGAGAAATGGTTGAGAGTTTAGAATTTTCGGATATGGGTGTAGGGATGGGCCTTCATCCAGTGGATTGGGCTCAGTCCAAACTGAGTGGGCCTAACTTATTACAGCAGCTTTTTTTTTTTTTTTGACATGGGTAATGTTCATTGGACTGGAATAAGGCCCGAATCATTAAACAGGCTCAAGACATGATGGATGGGCTTACTTTTGGATACGAAAATTCTAGGCCCATTTGAAATATATTAAAATCAGGATCATATTAATCCAAATTTAATTGATTTTTGCTATGTATAAGATCGAATCCCCTAAGTTCACAGTATAAATATTTTTACTTCAAACTGGAAAGCATCAAAAACATAAATAACTACGCTATTACAAGCATTCGTCTCATTCAAATTACATATTACATTTTTCTTTCCAAATACAATCAGATTGTTATTATAATTCTCTTTTTTTTTCTATACCCTTAAGCTATGCTGAACCAGGGTACATCTATCTCTGGTCACAATGGCATGACGCTAACTATAGAGCCACGTCCTTTTCTTGTGCCGCCGTGCCGCTCATATGTGGACCTGAAAAATATTGGGGTAAGAACTATAAACATAGTTCCCAGTGGGTACGGGCACCCAAGGGAAGAGCTCGACCACTAGGTCCAAAGGAGGCAACATAAGCAAGTTAGTATACAACATGTAACTATGTAAGCGTATAACTCTATTATATGCAAATAACAAAACATCATGCTTATGCCTCAAGTAAATGCGATAATGAAAATCATGCAAGTAGATCTACCTTTTCTACTTTCTATTTTATTACCCATATCTCATCCAATCCGCTCCTAAGGTTTCTCTTACCTTAACCAAGCAATACCACACGACTCACTTTTAAGTCAATCATTCGCAGAATCGCTGCGTTCATCTAGGCATTAGGTAACAGAATCGCTGCCCCTATTTTGCCTATAGTTCCCAAGTTGCGGAATCGCCGCGTATCGTTGGGTGCCGGGGAATGTAATCGCCGTCCCTGTTTGGCCCCGAATTCACAAGTTGCAGAATCGCCGCATTCATTGGGTGCCGGGCAATGGAATCGCCATCCCCTTTCTTGCCCCAATTTCACAGGTAGCGGAATCGCCGCTTTCATGATCTCATCAAGGGTCCATAAGTTCCACCCTATATTTTAACCTTTCTAGGTTTAAACTCACTCATGTCCAAGTGGTCACCCTACCACTATATTTCCAATCTATGTTCAATGACACTAGGTTCAATGACATTTCGATCCAAGTGGTCTTCCTACCACTATATTTCATAACCTAGTTTCAACGACATTAGGTCCTATGTCTTTCCTACCTAGGTTCACTCGACTCTAGGTTCTATATTTATCTTGTCCGAGTGGCCTACCCACCACTATATTTTTAACCTAGGTTCAATGACACTAGGTTAAATGACTTTCCCCTCGAGGTGGTTATTCTACCACTATATTTTTCAACCTATGTTCAATGACACCTAGGTTCAAAATCATGTTCTTTCTTATCCTAGTTGTCCACACCTAGAATTCATGATTCATGTGACATCTAGTCCTTGATTCCTCACTTGTCGAATTCTCTAATTTTTCTAGAGTTTAACAACCTATGGTCAATGTCCACACCTAGGCATACATATATATCCATATTTATATGTCTCACATGACCACTATTCTTGTCTAATGGTAGATAATTATTCTAGTAACATATGATTCCCACATGCATACTTACCAATTAACCTACCATTACATGCATCAAGTAAAATAATATTAAATTTTACTCTTTCGACGTGGAAGTGACCTAATCACCTCGGTGAAAAACAACCCACCTCGTGGTACCCCCAATTGCTTATAGACACTTGCAATTGGGCCAAACTCTTGGATCTCCAAGCTTGTCCCAAGCTTTTCTTGTCCTATACAAGAGATCCATTCGTTACCATTTTCGAACCCCTAAACGATTTTTCCTCTTGAAATCAAGTTGCCCCACTTGATTTCCTAACCCTCAATTAGGATTCTAAAGGGTTAAAATATTTTTAAAACTATCCATAAGAAAATCCCTCTTTCAACCTAGGATTTTTTAAAATTCATGGCAAAATCCAATTTCATTTGCTAATCTCTACAATTTGTAGCCAAGATTAGCCTAGGGTTTGATAAAAATCCATTTTACAAGGTTTAAATCCAAAACCCTAACTTTAAATCTCAAAACTCACCTTTGTCCTAAGCTTTTCCACCTCTTCTTGTTCAAGAAGAAAGCTCTCCACCTCCAAATCCCTCCTCCAAGCTTGATTTCCCAAACTCCAAGAATTGGAGAAGAAGTAGACGAAGAAGAACAAGAAGAAGAGAATGAGAGAGAGGAGTTTCTCTCCCCTCTTTTCCATGTGTGTGTGCGTGTGGGGTTTCAGAGGAAAAAGGGGAGAGGGCTCCCCTTATATAGGCTCCCACCATGAAATTACCAAAATACCCTTAAAAATTGCATTATGCAGAACTGCGTACCGGTACTCGAATTCGCGTACCAGTGTTCGAGCATTTAGTACCGGTATCCGTAATCCAGTTCCTCAGAATCCGAACGTTGGATTCTCAAATTTTCTATTGCGTACCGGTACCTAGATTTCAGTACCGGTACACAATTTTTCAGTACCGGTACTCAGGTTCAGTTCCTCAGAACCCGAGAGCTATATCCTCACCATTTTGTATTACGTACCCGTACCCAGTTTTCAGTACCGGTACTCAATATAAATTTTGCAACTTAGGCAGAATTAACCCTCCGGAGTCCGTTTTCGCGCCCGGTTCGCACCGAAAACACTCAAATACTCTCCAAACTTCGTCGGAACTATTTTAATAGCTTTTTAAGCTATTTCCACTAGAACTCCATAATTGTAGAAGTTCGGTACACTATATTCCTCCCTCCTTAAATGGAGTTTCGTCCGCGAAGCTAAGATTACACCTCAATTCGACTTGTCGAATAGATGAGTGTATTATCGAGTTCTCCCACTCCTATGCAGCTTCACGATCTTCATGATTGCTCAAGTGGCTCATAATGAAGGACGTGGGTCCGATCATAAACATACTTGCGGAATGTGATACATGAAACATATTATGAACTCCCGCAAGTCTCGATGGCAGCGTAAGTCAATATGTAATGACCTAAATGCTCCAACACCTCTCACGGTCCGGCATATCGAGGACTTATCTTGCCCCGTATCTCAATCCACTTCACCCCTCTCTCAGGTGGCACTTTCAAGGAATTGCGGTCATCTACCGCACACTTCCTACTTAACTGACGGTCGCCCACATAACTTCCTTTATCGGGACTTCGCCGTCAATAACCGCCATTAACAGACGACAGACTTTATTAATCCAGTGGATACTACTTTCCTCCGAGGCCAGGACTACCTCTAATTCTCGTGATGTGGATCGAACAAGAACGAACTAGTCAGATGATCCACCACCACTATGTGTTGCATACGGGTAGACCTCCTCGATTCCCACAAGGGTCCACAGGGTGTCACTCTATCACTCTATCCCAACACTTCCCATCATCGGCGTATTTCGCCAACAACCTAAGTTGGCGATATCTACACCCTTTCACTTAGCACGCCTGGTATCTTGGCCATTCGAGAGTCTATGTCATCATGTGTGACTCTCATTCACATTTACCTTTCCATTACAGAACTCACTCTGGTCCGATCACCGGCATTGCTTAGAAGCAATATCCTTGGTGCATCGCCCCATCATGAGTGGTCCTACCATACGTGGACTTACTAGCTCTACAGCGAGATGGCACATCCGGCACATCCACAAGTTCCAGTTCACTCGAGAGCATAGTCCTCAAACCCCACGTGGCTTTTACTATTCCAATGTGTCATAAAGAGCACGTCACTTTGCTTTCATCAGCCACGGGACAACATCACGTCATTCTCGCGACTAGTCCACACAAACACTTCATTTGTAAATTCGATTTTATCTTATCGATAATGCCTGACTCGGTAGTTGGTGACTCCACCAATTAGGTGAGCAGTATGACCGAGCCTTTGCTCCTTTGGTCACCACTCTTAGTCCTCCTGTCCACAACCCACGCTCTCTTACTATCAGAGCCATTGACTAAACCGCTTACTTCAGTTTATCACGGATGGTCCGCAGACCAAAATTCTTACGTAGGCCTACAGCCAAAATCCGTCTCGTCATTGCGTAACATCTCTCGTTTGCATACGCAGACCCAAATCATCACCTGGCGGAGTACTCACTTGAGACTTCGCACACATACTCCAACCATTACAAGTCCACGGGTTGGGTCATATCTACACCCTCGGTGTAGTATCGATCACACAGTATCACACGTGGCATTCCACACTCTCGGGTCGTCGCTCGGACTACCATCCCAACCATAAATCTCTACCCTACCCGCAGGTCTTGGGCTGTTGTCACACAAAGCTGACTGCGCCTGTCCATACGGCCCCAGGCTCCACAGTCCACACATGGTCCGAGCACGGATCGTCCCCAAACAACACCCGTCACCGTCGTCACACATGACACGCTCTACCAAGCAACACATATCTCTATCGACTCCTAAGCACCTAGTGCAAGCCACCAGCCCTTCGAGCGGTCCATGGCCTCCTTCGCACTTAATAATGCTCAAGTGCTACTGCCAACAAACCCTCTTGGTTGAACAAAATCTGCACTCCGTGAGTACCTATACTCGAGCGTTCTACGCTTCTATGCTTTCCTATACTTACGACAAGCACTAGACAAAAGCACTAGACAATCTTGCCTAAGCGCCCAAGCACACAAGCACAACTCCCCCACCTCAGTTGAGGTACGACTAGACTCACTCGCCAGAACTTGGCGACTGTCTTATTAATTCCACAATAGTGAGTCCACTTTCACTATCGATCCGCCGAAGCAACGTCCAAAACTCTTGGACTACTAGGATGTCCTCGAGTGCCACGACTCAACTCTCACAATTGGCTACTCATCTTGTTCTGAGAGTCAGTCCACTCATTATTGTCACTATCTTGTGCCCTACCCTCTTCTCATCACCAGCAATTTGCTGGTACAATCTAATTCCCTACCTGCTCTAGTAGGCGATACACTTTCATGACATGAGCATCACCGGGTATCTATACCTACCCATATCTTTGATCCCTACTATGTTGATCTGTGAATAGTAGCAATCGACCAGATGAATGCATGCAATGCTCTAGTGTCAAATCATGCTCTACATATGATTTCCTCAATTGAATCATACTTGCCACGACGTCGTCTGTAACAGTAGGCTCCTCAACCTGGGTCACATACCTGTGGCCACTTGGCGCCCATAGCGAACCCCCCGGTTGCTTAACATCGACGCATGCTCTCCAGACTTGTCGCAGGTGGCATACCCGCAAACTATCGCGGAGAGAAAAATGCTGTCGTGGTCGGTAGGACCCGGCTATCACCCAAAGGACAGTCATATTTTATGTGACCCGATTGCCCACATCGAGTGCATTTTTTTCGCCCGCAGCGCACATCCGTGCCTGGTGAGAACCACCACAAATAACACACCCCGTGGAGGATTGAATAGAAGACATCTTCGGGGTTTTGGATTGCGATTGCAAATGTCTCGAGGGTCGCCTAAAGCTTGATTGACCACTCGAACTGCCAATCAATCGCCTCATCCCCTTCTCTTGGCCATAAGATTTGCATTCCTCCCGCGCGAATGTATTGCCTTGCCCCACCCACAAGGCCCAGTCCAAAATCTCGACAAAAGTTTGCAACTTGAGCGAGTGTACCACCATAAGATTTCTGACCGAAATCTCTGCTAGAAGCAATCGGCCTTATCCTTGTCATCCCGAACCACGTAAGAGATACAACTTACAATGTGAGAGAATTCTCTCTCATATTTCCTCACAGTGCAGTCTCCTTACCGCAGCTTCCAAAACCTTTCTGGCCCACACCCCATCAGAAGTCGCCTGTGCCATACCAAGACTTAGGTCAAATCCTCGACCTTCAATACAAGACAACATTTAAAAATCAAACTCAATTAAGCGAAAGTTATGCAAGGGCGCCTATTCTCATCACTCGGTTTCATGTTGTCGCGCGCCAACATGAACACACTCGGCTGAGAATAAAACACGCCTTGAATCTACCTCTAACATCCTATTAGAGGCATACAAATACACGACCCAATCGATTCATCTTTCGCCACATATCACAAGTACTCGTCTCTCACGAGCTTAAGTCCTTATGGTTTACCATCCTAGGATCTCCTAGGTCCATCTAGACCATTTCTACGCTCTGATACTACTTTAGTCTGTCACGCCTCGCTGTCCCTTCCCCAAATAGGTGGAAGGAGCCCCGCACGGGTGCGTGCGCCAGACCCGCCGAACGAACGGAGTTTCTCCTGTCCGCCCAAGGCGTCACGATCAGTACAATTCAAAATATTCCAAACAGGAATAGAATTCATACACAGATTGTATAAGAAAAGCATCAAAAATATAAATAACTATGCTATTACAAGCATTCGTCTCATTCAAATTACATATTACATTTTTCTTTTCAAATACAATCAGATTGTTATTATAAATTTCTCTTTTCTTTTCTATACCCTTAAGCTACGCTGAACCAGGGTACATCTATCTCTGGTCACAATGGCAGGACGCTAACTATCGAGCTACGTCCTTTTCTCGCGCCGCCACGCCGCTCACATGTGGACCTGAAAAACATAGGGGTAAGAACTATAAATATAGTTCCCAGTGGGTATGGCCACCCAAGGGAAGAGCTCGACCTACCAGGTCCAAAGGAGGCAACATAAGCAAGTTAGTATACAACATGTAACTATGTAAACATATAACTCTATTGTATGCAAATAACAAAACATAATGCTTATGCCTCAAGTAAATGCGATAATGAAAATCATACAAGTATATCTACCTTTTTCTACTTTCTATTTCATTACCCATATCTCATCCAATCCGCTCCTAAGGTTTCTCTTACCTTAGCCAAGCCATACCACACGACTCACTTTTGAGTCAATCATTCGCAGAATCGCTGCGTTCATCTAGGCATTAGGTAACAGAAACGCTGCCCCTATTTTGCCTATAGTTCCCAAGTTGCGGAATTGCCGCGTATCGTTGGGTATCGGGGAATGGAATCGCCGTCCCCGCTAGGCCCCGAATTCACAAGTTGCAGAATCGGCGCATTCATTGGGTGCCGGGCAATAAAATCGCCATCCCCTTTCTTGCCCCAATTTCACAGGTAGCGGAATCGCCGCTTTCATGATCTCATCAAGGGTCCATAAGTTCCACCCTATATGTTAACCTTTCTAGGTTTAAACTCACTCATGTCCAAGTGGTCACCCTACCACTATATTTCCAACCTATGTTCAATGACACTAGGTTCAATGACATTCCGATCCAAGTGGTCTTCCTACCACTATATTTCATAACCTAGTTTCAACGACACTAGGTCCTATGTCTTTCCCACCTAGGTTCACTCGACTCTAGGTTCTATATTCATCTTGTCCGAGTGGCCTACCCACCACTATATTTTCAACCTATGTTCAATGACACTAGGTTAAATGACTTTTCGGTCCAAGTGGTTATTCTACCACTATATTTTCCAACCTATGTTCAATGACACTAGGTTCAATACCCAATCATGTTCTTTCTTATCCTAGTTGTCCACACCTAGGATTCATGATTCATGTGACATCTAGTCCTTGATTCCTCACTTGTCGAATTCTCTAATTTTTCTAGAGTTTGTCGACCTATGTTCAATGTCCATACCTAGGCATACATATATATCCATATTTATATGTCTCACATGCCCACTATTCTTGTCCAATGGTAGATAATTATTCTAGTAACTATGATTTCCATGCATACTTACCAATTAACCTACCATTACATGCATCAAGTAAAATAACATTAAATTTTACTCTTTCGACGTGGAAGTGACCTAATCACTTCGGTGAAACACAACCCACCTCGTGGTACCCCCAATTGCTTGTAGACACTTGCAATTGGGCCAAACTCTTGGATCTCCAAGCTTGCTCCCAAGCTTTCCTTATCTTATATAAGAGATCCATTCGTTACCATTTTCGAACCCCTAAATGATTTTTTCTCTTGAAATTAAGTTGCCCCACTTGATTTCCTAACCCTCAATTAGGGTTTTAAAGGGTTAAAATATTTTTAAAACCCTCCATAAGAAAATCCCTCTTTCAACTCTAAAATTTCATGGCAAAATCCAATTTCATTTGCTAATCTCTACAATTTGTAGCCAAGATTAGCCTAGGGTTTGACAAAAATCCATTTTATAGGTTTAAATCCAAAATCCTAACTTTAAATCCCAAAACTCACATTTGCCTAAAGCTTTTCCATCTCTTCTTGCTCAAGAAGAAAGCTCTCCACCTCCAAATCCCTCCTCCAAGCTTGATTTTCCAAGCTCCAAGAGTTGGAGAAGAAGAAGAACAAGAAGAAGAGAGTGAGAGAGAGGAGCTTCTCTCTCCTCTTCTCCTTGTGTGTGTGCGTGTGGGGTTTCAGAGAAAAAAAGAAAGAGGGCTCCCCTTATATAGGCCCCCACCATGAAATTACCAAAATACCCTTAAAAATTGCATTCTGCAGGAAGAGAGTGAGAGAGAGGAGCTTCTCTCTCCTCTTCTCCCTGTGTGTGTGCGTGTGGGTTTCAGAGAAAAAAGGGAAGAGGGCTCCCCTTATATAGGCCCCCACCATGAAATTACCAAAATACCCTTAAAAATTGCATTCTGCAGAACTGCATACCAGTACTCGAATTCGCGTACTGGTACTCGGGCATTTAGTGCCGGTACTCGAAATCCAGTTCCTCAGAACCCGAACGTTGGATTATCAAATTTTCTATTACGTACCGGTACCTAGATTTCAGTACCGGTACACAGTTTTTCAATACCGATACTCAGGTTCAGTTCCTCAGAACCCGAGAGCTAGATCCTCACCATCTTGTATTGCGTACTCGTACCCAGTTTTCAGTACCGGTACTCAATACAAATTCTGCAACTTAGGCAGAATTAACCTCCGGAGTCCGTTTTCGTGCCCGGTTTGCACCGAAAACACTCAAATACTCCTCAAATTTCGCCGGAACTATTTTAATAGCTTTTTAAGTTACGTCTACTAGAACTCCACAATTGTAGAAGTTTGGTACACTACAGTAGCACTGCGTCCAAGCTTAGCGAGAGTACACGACATCTTCCACGTGTCCCTACTCAGCAAATATGTGCCCTATCCGACTCACATCATCAGCTACCCGCCTTTGGACTTGCGGGAGGACCTAAGCTATGATGAGTATCCGGTAGAAATCATCGACAGACACAAAAAGGCATTGTGGAATCACTCCATTCCATATGTGAAAGTGCTGTGAAGTAACCACGAGGAGCGAGAGGCTACTTGGAGCTCGAGAGCACTATGCGGGAGCGTTATCCTTACCTATTCGAGCAACCGATGTAAGATATGGATTCAGTTTCGTGGACGAAACTCCTTTTAAGGAGAGGAGAATGTAATGCACTGAACTTTTGCAAATTGCGAAGTTCTAGTGAGTAATAAGGACTGGGAATCATTCCAAAAAGTTTTCGGGGTGTTTGGGAGTCAATAGAATGTTTTCGACTCGAAAACGATGTGAAAACGAAGTTTGAAAGTTCAAATTTACTGAAAGCGCATATTTTGCACTAAGTTCCAGAACAAAATGGAGTACCGATACTAACCGAGCATCGAGATGGCGCCGTATGAGGCACTGTATGGGCGTTGATGTCGTTCCCCAATATGTTGGGATGATGTTGGTGAGCGCTGAATGATTAGCCCAGACTTGGTAGAGGATGCGGAAGCCAAGGTTCACATTGCGAGGTAGCAGTTACTGACCGCATAGAGCAAACAGAGGAGCTACACGGATCAGCGACGGCTTGACCTGGAGTTTCAGGTCGGTGAGCATGTGTTGCTCAAGGTGTCGCTATCCAAGGGGATCCAGCGGTTCGGATTGCATAACAAGCTTAGTCCACGATTTGTTGGACCGTTTGAGATCTTAGCACCTGTTGGTCCGGTGGCATACAGGTTGGCTCTTCCTCCGAGTCTCGCCCAGGTGCATAATATGTTCCACGTGTCCATGCTTCGGAAGTACATTTTGGGTCCATCCCACGTTATCAACTTGACGACTATTTAGCTACGAGAGGATGTGAGCTATGATGAGGCTCTGAGGTGGATATTTGCACGTGAGGTAAAGCAGTTGCGGAACGAAGCATTCCATATGTGAAGGTTCAATAGGAGAATCACGAAGAGAGCGAGGCTACATGGGAGCTCGAGACTAATATGCAGGAGCGATATCCATAGTTGTTTGCAGGGGCGATGTAATTAAGTTTCGGAGACAAAACTTTTTGTATTGGGGGAATGATGTAATAACTATAATTTTATTTGAAATTATTTAAAATTCAAATTTTGAATTTTAATTCAAATACAACTATTTAAGTTAAAATCACGAGAGAGATGATAATGTCACGAATCGATGATAATTTCTGATGAGACAAAAACATTGTCTTAATAGTCTGGCTGTGCCGAAAGTCTTAGCGCAATCCGTTTTTGGATTCGGTGTGTCGGTAGCGCGAAAAAACATGAAATACGAGAAATGGCATAAGTTGGGAATTAGGTAATTTTGAAGAAATTCTAATATTTTATGCACCAAATCGCACAAAATCACACGCGGAGGGGCCTCTATGCGAAATACACATGCTGTGAGGGGCTTAGTATAAAATAATAAGGGTAGAGGGCTTTCCTTGTGATTTTGTCAAAATCTAGTTAAATAACACCTAGGGTTTCTCTCCTCTTCCTCCCCCCCTCTACATCTCTCTGCCCTAGCCGCCACAGTAGGTTTTTGCCTCCCATGCCACACTACCCACGACCGCCGTCGACCTTCCTCTGGCTGCCGGAAGCTGGCTAAAGGCCTCCCAACTCATTTCTTCAATCTCTCTCTCTCCCCTTCTCAGCTAACTTCTATGAACCACCTCCACCTTCTGTCGCGCCACCTCGGGACCACATCGCCGGCTTTCCAGGACTTCAGTGACGTCGCCTTTGTGCCATCAGAGCCTCCCTGAGCCCTAGCTCCCCTCTTGAACCCGGTTCTTAAGGGCTTGGGCCGCGGCTCCCTCCTCGTGCTGCCACGGCTCCCCACCATCGCCACCAGCTCTGATGGACCCTAGGAGACCCGCTGGCACTGCCTCGACCTTCTCCGGCCGCCCTTTTTGCCGGACTTCAAACTTGAAACATAGGGTTTTTTTGTTCTTGGCCGCAACTCCCCAGCCGCCACCGCCTCTGCTTCCCACCACCAGTAGGCAGTCCCACCGGCCCTCCCTCATCGGTCGTGCCCTCCCCTAACCAGCCTCCGACCGCCGGAACCCTAGCTAGTTCCTCCCTGCTCCAACCTAGCCCGAGCTACGATTTTCTTTGGCCGGCTCCGCTGTTCTGACTATCTGGGTTGCTGATGTCCCCCGGAAGGTAAGCACAGTCTTCCTGAGGTGCTAAGGATATCCATGCTCACCTTGTTGTGGTCGGAGAGGCCCTGGTTGGTGGTTTTGGCGTTGTCGCGTGACCTTCGAAAACTGAGTTCATATTGCCTTGGCACGCTCCTCAGCCTCTGTTCACATTCAGACAGTGACCGCGGGCTTCGATATGTCGAGACCTATCGACCTGCACCGCTGGTTGGTCTTCGGACCTCGCGAAATTTGGTAACAATTTAAAAACCCTAAGATTTTCTTATATAAATTATTATAGATGTTAATTTAGGGGCTTTTGTGCAATTTGGGCCTCGAGGGCTGCCTCGGGCAGCGTGAATCCACTGTGTTGGACCTCTGGACTGATCGTCCTAGGTCCGATAGCCCTCTTGAAGCATAATTTAGGGTTTTAGTATGTTTATCGGCAAAATTGTCGATCGAATACGTTTTCATTTCGAGTTTCGCATTGTATCAATGTGAATGCCCCATTTTTGTCTCCAAGCCTTGTTGGCTAGTTGCTCCCACTGTCTCATGTGTCTGGAAATAGTAGGGGAGCGACGGAGGGTTTCGGGACCAAATCAGCATTTCCGAGAACTCATTATGGCATAATTTTGATTAAACACGTGGATTAGTGTTAGTTCATCTGTTTGCTATTCAGACACCTAAATTAGTGCGTTTTGGCTCAGTAGGTGGTTTACGATGTGATTCTGTACCTTCTAGGACACTTTAGGGGTTTCAAAAGTGTTCCGGTGGGTTTCCAAAAAGTTCTAGTGGTTTTCGAGAATTAGTAAAAGGAACCAATTTTTCGATTATTTTTGGGATTGTGCATTTAGTGATTTTTAGTCACCTAAGGTTAGTTCTTGACTCTGTGGATCTTTCATAGGTCCGATCGACGATCAGGTGCACCTCGGGCGTTAGGTGCCTCGTCTGTTACAAGTGGGTGCTCAATCCGAAGTCGGTGTAGTGGTGCCAGCTCGGTGACGTTCTTTTCCTTCTTCTTTTACCTGTTTACACACACATTACATGTTGAGCACTTTACCACTAGACTTTACTTTTCATTTGCTCTAACTTTTGTTCTTCTACATATGCTATCATGACTTAGTGGTGGAGCGGTGCTATATTGGTGTCATGCAATGATTATTATCTATTTGACCTGACTAGTTGTGAGATATGGAGACTTGTTTTGGTCAGGTGATTACTGGTGGATTTGATCTCGGCTATTTGCCATATTGTTGGCTATTGAGCATATTGCATCGATTGTCACCGCTCATTAAGCATGTCACGTACACCAGCGGTTTGGCCACCGCAATGCTATTCTTTTCCTAAAGAGTGGTTGCATATCTGACCCATGAGCCCTATGCAAACTATTTTTAGCTGGGGTTATATGTCAGTGGTGAGCAAATTGTGGCATTGCCTGAGGTCTTTAGATCGACATGGCGATTGATTTGGTACTGTAAGATTATTAGTTCAATTGATGTATTTACTTTTAATTACAGTAGGAGTAGGTGCTTATTTATTGTTCATTCCTGTTGATTATCAATTGCTACTGTACTTATATAAATATCTCCTTTTGGTTATATTATCCTTCATTTGCTAGTGAGTATACTTGCCCTCGTCGGCTCGCGATACCCATTGGAAAACCTCAGGCTCGTTTCTCACCCCCCTGTTTTTACAGGTGACCCAGGCGGTGAGTATCGGGACGGTGCGTGAGTTGCGGTTAGCTAGTGAGCTTTAGAGGTCCCGTACATATCTGTTGATTGACTCTGGTAATTTAATTCCTTTTTTCTTCGTTTATTCTTTGAATAATTTAGGCACTTCTTTATTCTTTTTTCCGTCGATTGAGATGATTGTTGGTTTTGGTTTAATAAACTAAGAACTTGTGTTTACTATCTGTGGTAGTGGTGATGGTTTGATTTACGACATTGGGAATTATGACAAAAATGTTTTCTACCTCTCGTGGTAGTTAGTTTTGAAAAGAATGAGTTTCCGGGCGGGAAACAGTTTTCAAAATAGTTTTCTGGATTTATCGCTTATCCTAGGATTTTAAAATAAAGCTTTCAGATGTAAAACACTTTTAAACGATAGAATGTTTGAAGTATTGTGTATTCGCATCATCTTCGGTAAGGACACTATAGCCACAGCACATGCATCATCTCTTTAAGGATGGTATTGTGATTGTTGTTTGCAAGTTTGTGAGTGGAATTAATTGGTTGTAGTATTGTAATAGGTGGTATGCTGTGCAAATATAAGGAAGACTATGTCCGTGTATACAAAGAAATCACTGTATTTGTGGCGGGTCTGTCAGTCCCGTGAGCAAGATTATATTTCAAAAAAAAATTGTTGATAATTTTTTGCTAACTCTGTTTTCAAATTGGTCCTTTTTCCAAAAAGACTTTACTATATGGGCCCCGGGGCGTGATAAGTACAGATTTGATGAGTACCGGTACGTAGTAGAAAATCAAGAAATCGTTGTGGAACTGGAGTTGGAGTACCGGTACTAATGCCCGTGTATCGGTACTGAAACCCGCGTACCGATACTCAATGCTGCAAGCAGCAGATCTCGAAGTGTTGCAAATAAGATTAAATTTGGGGGTTTAGATGTAATTTTTACACTTCTACATGAACCCAAGCCTCAGTGAAAATGCCGTAAATTCCATTTCTCACTCTCTCTCACTCTCTCCAATCCCTTTCTCTCTCTAGAAATAAGAAAGAAACCCTAGATCCCTTGGAGAACCTTGGGATTGATCTCTTTGGAGACTTGAAAAATTGGTGGAGAGCTTCAAGAGGAAGCTTTAGGTGGAAGAAAAGAGCCCTCTCATCCATGTTTTGAGTGCTAGAGAGAAGGTAAGTGGGTATTTTGAGAATCTTGGTTCTAGGGTTTTTTAAAATAGGAGTTTCTGGGGTTTTGATCTTGTGAAAATTATTTTCTAGGATTTGTTGGAGATTCAAGAGATCAAACCCATTTTGTTGAAGGAGGAACTAACAAAGCTGGAAAATATCACCAAAAATGGTGATATCTTTCTTGATCCATTTCTCTTTGATCTTGTAGCGCATAATATATGTATATCGTTGGATTAAAGGTGATATATTTGCATGGTAGTCAAAACTAGGTTTTAATCCTTATGTATGCAAATGGGAAATATTTAAGTGCAAGTAAATCTAGTGTGAGCCTAGAAGATAGGTTGAACAAGTGTGGCATCTAACTTAGGTCAAAACCTGAGGTGAACATAGTGACATTGAATTCTAGGCTAAGTGCGAGCTAGAAAACAAGCTGTGAACATTGGACATGGTTAGTAACCCTAGAGTCATGAACTTAGGGTACAAATGCGAAATGTAATAGGACCTTTAGAAAGTGTCAAAATTGTTTAGGAGGTGTGCGAGCAGATGTCAACTCTCAAGGGAGGTGTGCGAGCATATGACGACTCCCTATGAGGTACTTGGAATGCTGTGGGCAACTAACCCCATGTACCTACTGAGCATATGACAACTCTCCATGAGGTGTGATATAAATGGAACTTAAACCACAAGTTGGTTAAGGAGAATAGGAATGGTCGAGTAGACATGTGGCCTATGGCTAGTGGCATAGTGACACCTTGTATGCATGAGGCATTGTAGTGTAAAAATTAATAATTGCATTTCTAGCATGGAAATATTTGTTCATATTATCACCCTTCTACTAATGCCTCATTTGGACCAAGCGAGTATAGAGCATTATTCTCAGTGGTTGCACCCACTGAGAACTATTCATAGTTTTCACTCTGTCACGCCCCGCCGGCCCTTTAACACCAACTAGGTGGAAATGATAACCTCACGGGCGCATGCCCCAGACCCGCCGAACGGACAGAGTTTCCCCTGTACGTCCAAGGCGTCACAACCAGTATAATTCAAGAGGTTCCAAACAGGAACATAATTCATACAAAGATTGCATAAGGAAAGCATCATAAACTACTACGCTATTACAAGCATTCGCAATACAACCATATGTTACATTTGTTTTTTTTTTTTTTTGTCTTTGTTCAATCTTTCCAAATACAATCAATTGATTATTACATTTCCATACGCTCGAACACCCCTATACTACGCAGTAAAAGGGCACTTCTATTCTGGTCACAGTGGTAGGACGCTAACTATTGAGTTACGCCCTCCCTCGCGCCGCCGCGCCGCTCATGTGAGGACCTGAAAAATAGTGGGATGAGAACTATATAAAATAGTTCCCAGTGGGTAAGGCCACCCAAGAGAGGAGCTCGACCCACCAGGTCCAAAGGAAGCATACGAGCATGGGTTAGTACATATACATAACCATTAAACATATAACTTTACAATATATGAAAGTAAACATGCTATGCTTCAACAAATGCGATAATGAAATCCATGCAATATAATTTTAACTGCTATTCCACTATCCATTTCATAACCAATCTGCTCCTAAGGTTCATTTACCTTAGCAAAGCCGTACTCGACTTGCCCTCGAGTTCAATATTAACGGGTTACCACCCTCCTAAGGTTTACTTACTTTAGATAAACCTTAACCGACTCACTCTAGAGTCAACATCCTTGGGCCACCGCCCAACTAAGGTTTACTCATTTGGTCAAACCTTCACCGACTCACTCTTGAGTCATACATTCTTGGACCGCAGCCCAGCTAAGGTTTACTCATTTGGTCAAACCTTCACCGACTCACTCTTGAGTCATATATAACTATGCAACAATTATTTATATGCTTGTAAATAAACACAAAGGATGCAACCAAATGAAATATAATCTATCATTCTCTCTTAGGTTCATCCTATGTCTCACAATGACTAAGTTCGTTTACTTGCCATTTACTTATGGTTTCGGAATCGCCGTCTCACCATATTTGTTCCAACGTTCAAGGAGTGAGCTTGTCACCTCCTAGTTCGAGTAGCGAAATCGTCGCATACTCGGGATAGCGAAATCGTCGCATACCCCGTCTCAACACCGCCATCACATGGCATGGTAGCGAAATCGTCGCATACCCGGGATGGCAACCTCGTCGCACATCCCCCCTCGACACCGCCAACTCTTGGCGAGGTAGCGAAATCGTCGCATACCCGGGATCGCGAAATCGTCGCCTATCCCGTGTCGGCACCGCCAACTCGTGGCATGGTAGCGAAATCGTCGCATACCCGGGATAGCAAAATCGTCGCACATCCCCCCTCTCGACACCGCCAACTCATGGCGAGGGTAGCGAAATCGTCGCATACCCGGGATCGCGCGAAATCGTCGCCTATCCCGTGTCGGCACCGCCAACTCGTGGCATGGTAGCGAAATCGTCGCATACCTGGGATAGCAAAATCGTCGCACATCCCGATATTCACATTACTTACTTGCCAACCTAAGTCTCATGATCTTAGGTTCAAGTCACTAAGTCTCACCTATGTTCAATAACACTAGGTTTACTTTCTCATTCTCAACCTAGGTTCCATGACTCTAGGTTCCAATTTCATGTCCAACCTATGTTCAATAACACTAGGTTCATTACACTTTCAACCTATGTTCAATGACACTAGGTTTCAATCTCGTGTCCAACCTATGTTCAATAACACTAGGTTCCAATAGTCTTGTTTAAGTGATCTCCCTATCACTATGTGCCACAACCTAGGCTCAATAACTCTAGGTTCGCATACATTCCAACCTATGTTCAATGACACTAGGTTCATTACACATTCAACCTATGTTTAATGACACTAGGTTTAACATGCATGCATCATCTCTCAAGTATAAATATACATTGTTATAAAATACTTAGATTCTTTACATGCAAGGTGAGCCCATGGCTCAAATCATTTGATATATAAATCTATGCCAACATGCACATTATAATTCTTTCTTATCCTAGTTGTCCATATCTAGAATTTTCCATTCACATGACCTCTAGCTCATTTTGGATCATGTCAAATTCTCTATCATGTAGAGAAACTAGCTCCCCGCTATGTTTACATCTAGGCATACACATGTCCATTTGTAACAATGTGTTCCACATGCCTACAATTCTAATCCGTGGTAGTTAATGGTATTAACATCATATGATCTACTCATTCATACACATATACCATTTGCCAATTAACCTACCATTACATGCATCAAGTAAAATAATTATACTTTACTCTTTCAACATGGAAGTGACCTAATCACTTCGGTAAACACAAACCCACCTCACACTCTTCCGATTGCTTGTAGACACTTGCAATCGGGCTCTTTTCCTTGGCCTCAAGCTTGATCTTCAAGCTCCTAGCCCTAACACACATGAAGGATTCGTTAATCCGAGTCGAACTCATAACGATCTCATCTCTCCAAATCATTCAAAATGGAGTTGTCCCACATGTTCTACTAACTCCAAACTAGGGTTCTAAAGGGTTAAAACATTTTTAAAACCCTCCACAAGAAAATCCCTCTTTCAACCTAGGTTTTTCCAAAACTCATGGCAAAACCCAAAATCTCTTGCTAATCTCTACAATTTGTAGTCTAGATTAGCCAAGGGTCTCCAAAACTTCATTTCTTAGTCTAAATCCGAAACCCTAGCTACCAAATCCAAGGACTTACCTCGGATCCGCGAGGTCACCAAGTCACCATGCATGCACGAGCTCGATCTTCACTCCTCCAAGCTTCCCAAGCTTGATCTCCAACAAGATCTCCAATTTGGAGAAGAAGAAGATGAAGAAGAGAAGAAGAGAGGGAGAAGAGCTTCTCACTCTCTCTCTATGTGTGTGTTCCCTGAGGAGAAAGGGGAAGGGTTCCCCTTTAAGTAAGCCTCCCCTCAGTGAAATTACCAAACTACCCTTCGAAATCAGCATCCTGCACATTGTATTCCGGTATACGAGTTGGAATACCGGTATACGGGTTGGCATACCGGTATACCACGAGGAATTCCGCAGAACCCGAGAGCTGGATTTTCGGATTCAGCTACTGTATACCGGTATCTCACATCGCATACCGGTATACGCACTCCAATTCTGGTATGAACTTCCACATACCGGAATCCCACTGCAGATTTCTCAAATTCAGCAGTTCTAGCTTTCCGAAGTCCGTTTTCGCGCCTCATTTGCGCCGAAACACTTCGCCCAAGTTCCTAACTTGGCCGGAGCCTCACATATGGCGCCGCATGTTATCTTTCCACCGAAACTCCATAATTTGTAAAAGTTCGGTGTACTACATTCCTCCCTCCCTCCTTAAAAGGAGTTTCGTCCGCGAAACTAAGATCACACCTCAAATCTATTTACCAATTAGATGAGGGCATCATTCGTTCCTCGCGTTCTCTGGTTCCTGCTCACTCAGGAGTACATTCCATAGTCCACGGGTCTTACATTCCCGATATTGCATAAGGAATATGTCTCGTTGCCCTTCCTTACTAGGTCAACATCACATCATCTTCGCGATGTTTTCGCTCGAACACTTTGTTCGTAATCTCAATTTCACTTCTCCGACAATGACAGACTTGGCAATTGTGACTTCACCAATCAGGTGAAAGGTATGACCGAGCGTCTGTTCCTTAGGTCACAATCATAATTCTCTTACACACGACTAATGCTCTTATACTCTTAGAGCCATCGGTCAAACCGCTTATCTCGGTTTACAACAAATGGTCCACAGACCAAAGCTCTCACGTAGGCCTACCGCCTAAACCTGTCCCAACGTCGCGTAACATCTTTGCTCGCAAACGTAAATCCAATCGTTCCTCGGCGGAGTCCTCACTTAGGACTTTGCGCAATACTCCATCCAGGAGTAACCAAGACCCCAAACCTCTACTAAGTCCTAGAGTTGGGTCACATCCACACTCTCGGTGTACTACCATTCATATGGTTTCACAAGTGGCATTCCATGCCCCCCGGGTCATCGCTTGGACTACCGCCCCGACCATAAATCTCTGCCCTACCCTCAGGTCTCGGGCTGCTGTCACACACAGCTGACTGCGCCTGTCCCTAAGGCCCCCAGGCTCCACAGTCCACAATGGTCCGGCCACGGATCGTCCCCAAGTAATACCCGATACCGTCGCTACACGTGTCCCGCACGCTATACCAAGCGACCACAACCACTACCGGCTCCTAAGCACCCAGTGCGAGCCACTAGCTCTCAAGCGGTTCTTGGCCTCCTTCACACTTAGTAATACCCAAGTGCTACTGCCAACAACTCTCTCGGCTAATCAGGAACCAATATTCCACGAGCACTTACACTCTAGTGTCCCACGCTACTATATTTATTCGCGTTATCCACAAGCACTAAGCTACCACGCTTATGCTCACTCGCATTGTGAGTACCACAATCTACCTCAATTTGAGGTACAGCAAGGCCCACTCGCCCAGTTTTGGCGATCACCTTATCAATCCACAACCATCATCGTTCCACTATAACGATGTTCGGGATCTGCGAACTTTTAACACGTTCTCAACGTCATAACTCGATTCTTGCAATTGGCTACACACATTGCCCTAATATCGAGAGTCAGCTCGCCAACAATTACTGTTATCTCAAGCCGTCAACTAGACGCAACACCCGCAACTTGCCGGTATTCATCAAAATCTCTAGCCGCTCCAGCGGCAATACATGTGCCTCCACGACACGAGCATAGCTGGGCATCTATCCTTACCCATAACCTTGGTCCTGGTTACAATTGCACTTGCATCGTAGTAACCGACCACAACCATTGCATGTAATGCTCCAGTGTTGCATTATGTTCTACATATGTTTTCAGCAATCAAAACATACCTGCTACGACGCGTCGACAGACAGTAGTAGATTCCATCACCTGAGTCGCATACCCATGGCTACTTGGCGCCCGACGCGAACCCTCAAGTTGCCTCAACATCAATGCATGCTCATTAGACCTTACTGCAGGTGGTCCACCCGATTTACTCGATGATCGTCCCATCTCTATCTCCTTGTCATCCCGTATCACATAAGGGATACAATTTACAATGCGAGAGAACTCTCTCTCGTACTCTCTCACTGAGCGATCACCTTGTTTCAGCTTCCTGAATTTTTTTCTTGAAGCTTTCTCTTCTCACTATCAGGAAAGTAGGCAGAGAACACCAGTCCTCGAAATTCCTCCCAAGTCACTGGAGTGAGACTAGAAGGTCGGTCTCGCCGGACTCCCTTCCACCACGCCTTTGCTGACCCTTGCAAGCAGTGTGCAGCAAAATGCATATTGTATCGCTCCAAGGTGTACAAGTCCTCAAACAGGGACTCCATAGAATCGATCCACGTTTCTACGGTCCACGGGTCCATTTCTTCCCCATCGAAGGTAAGCGGATTGAATTCCTTGAACATCATGAGGGCAGCTAAAGCCCGCTCCCTCTCCGCCTCCAATTCCATAGAATCAGGGGCCCAGGCACCAACATCTATTTGTGAGGTACCCGTCGCGGCTCCCGATGGTACACGACGTGCTAATCGCTCCACGGTCTCATGGAGTCTCCTGATCCGCTCTTCCTGGCGCACGGCAGCCTCCTGCTGTCGCTGTGCCATCTCAGCTTGTTGTTGCACCACTCCAACGAGTGTAGCCAACTGTTCACGAAGCTCCGGGTCTCCACTTGCCCCGGATTGCACAGGGACCCCACTAGGTCCATCCCGTGCTGATCTCGTCGGAGATCGTCCACGTGACGCCATCGTATCCTGAAACACTACAACTTCCGTCAACATCCTCGACCTTTTAGGCCAAGTACAAACACGATGTTAATTACGGACACAATTTAGGCGAAAGTCACATAAGGGCGCCCATTCTCATCCCTTGGGTTCATGTTGTCGCGCGCCAACATGAACACACTTAGCTGAGAATAAACCACACCTTAAATCTACCTCTAACATCCTATTAGAGGCATAACTAATACACGACCCAATCGATTACTCTTTCGCCGCACATCACAAGTCCTCGTCTCTTACGAGTCTACACTCCTAGGGTCTTTTCCATCCTAGGATTTCTTAAGTCCACCTAGACCGTTTCTACTCTCTGATACCACCTCAGTCTGTCACGCCCCGCCGGCCCTTTAACACCAACTAGGTGGAAAGGATAACCTCACGGGCGCATGCCCCAGACCCGCCGAACGGACAGAGTTTCCCCTGTACGTCCAAGGCGTCACAACCAGTATAATTCAAGAGGTTCCAAACAGGAACAGAATTCATACAAAGATTGCATAAGGAAAGCATCATAAACTACTATGCTATTACAAGCATTCGCAATACAACCATATGTTACATTTGTTTTTTTTTTTTTTGTCTTTGTTCAATCTTTCCAAATACAATCAATTGATTATTACATTTCCATACGCTCGAACACCCCTATACTACGCAGTAAAAGGGCACTTCTATTCTGGTCACAGTGGTAGGACGCTAACTATTGAGTTACGCCCCTCCCTCGCGCCGCCGCGCCGCTCATGTGAGGACCTGAAAAATAGTGGGATGAGAACTATATAAAATAGTTCCCAGTGGGTAAGGCCACCCAAGAGAGGAGCTCGACCCACCAGGTCCAAAGGAAGCATACGAGCATGGGTTAGTACATATACATAACCATTAAACATATAACTTTACAATATATGAAAGTAAACATGCTATGCTTCAACAAATGCGATAATGAAATCCATGCAATATAATTTTAACTGCTATTCCACTATCCATTTCATAACCAATCTGCTCCTAAGGTTCATTTACTTTAGCCAAGCCGTACTCGACTTGCCCTCGAGTTCAATATTAACGGGTTACCACCCTCCTAAGGTTTACTTACTTTAGATAAACCTTAACCGACTCACTCTAGAGTCAACATCCTTGGGCCACCGCCCAACTAAGGTTTACTCATTTGGTCAAACCTTCACCGACTCACTCTTGAGTCATACATTCTTGGACCGCAGCCCAGCTAAGGTTTACTCATTTGGTCAAACCTTCACCGACTCACTCTTGAGTCATATATAACTATGCAACAATTATTTATATGCTTGTAAATAAACACAAAGGATGCAACCAAATAAAATATAATCTATCATTCTCTCTTAGGTTCATCCTATGTCTCACAATGACTAAGTTCTTTTACTTGCCATTTACTTATGGTTTCGGAATCGCCGTATCACCATATTTGTTCCAACGTTCAAGGAGTGAGCTTGTCACCTCCTAGTTCGAGTAGCGAAATCGTCGCATACTCGGGATAGCGAAATCGTCGTATACCCCGTCTCAACACCGCCATCACATGGCATGGTAGCGAAATCGTCGCATACCCGGGATGGCAACCTCGTCACACATCCCCCCTCGACACCGCCAACTCGTGGCGAGGTAGCGAAATCGTCGCATACCCGGGATCGCGAAATCGTCGCCTATCCCGTGTCGGCACCGCCAACTCGTGGCATGGTAGCGAAATCGTCGCATACCCGGGATAGCAAAATCGTCGCACATCCCCCCTCTCGACACCGCCAACTCATGGCGAGGTAGCGAAATCGTCGCATACCCGGGATCGCGAAATCGTCGCCTATCCCGTGTCGGCACCGCCAACTCGTGGCATGGTAGCGAAATCGTCGCATACCTGGGATAGCAAAATCGTCGCACATCCCGATATTCACATTACTTACTTGCCAACCTAAGTCTCATGATCTTAGGTTCAAGTCACTAAGTCTCACCTATGTTCAATAACACTATGTTTACTTTCTCATTCTCAACCTAGGTTCCATGACTCTAGGTTCCAATTTCATGTCCAACCTATGTTCAATAACACTAGGTTCATTACACTTTCAACCTATGTTCAATGACACTAGGTTTCAATCTCGTGTCCAACCTATGTTCAATAACACTAGGTTCCAATAGTCTTGTTTAAGTGATCTCCCTATCACTATGTGCCACAACCTAGGCTCAATAACTCTAGGTTCGCATACATTCCAACCTATGTTCAATGACACTAGGTTCATTACACATTCAACCTATGTTTAATGACACTAGGTTTAACATGCATGCATCATCTCTCAAGTATAAATATACATTGTTATAAAATACTTAGATTCTTTACATGCAAGGTGAGCCCATGGCTCAAATCATTTGATATATAAATCTATGCCAACATGCACATTATAATTCTTTCTTATCCTAGTTGTCCATATCTAGGATTTTCCATTCACATGACCTCTAGCCCATTTTGGACCATGTCAAATTCTCTATCATGTAGAGAAACTAGCTCCCCGCTATGTTTACATCTAGGCATACACATGTCCATTTGTAACAATGTGTTCCACATGCCTACAATTCTAATCCGTGGTAGTTAATGGTATTAACATCATATGATCTACTCATTCATACACATATACCATTTGCCAATTAACCTACCATTACATGCATCAAGTAAAATAATTATACTTTACTCTTTCAACATGGAAGTGACCTAATCACTTCGGTAAACACAAACCCACCTCACACTCTTCCGATTGCTTGTAGACACTTGCAATCGGGCTCTTTTCCTTGGCCTCAAGCTTGATCTTCAAGCTCCTAGCCCTAACACACATGAAGGATTCGTTAATCCGAGTCGAACTCATAACGATCTCATCTCTCCAAATCATTCAAAATGGAGTTGTCCCACATGTTCTACTAACTCCAAACTAGGGTTCTAAAGGGTTAAAACATTTTTAAAACCCTCCACAAGAAAATCCCTCTTTCAACCTAGGTTTTTCCAAAACTCATGGCAAAACCCAAAATCTCTTGCTAATCTCTACAATTTGTAGTCTAGATTAGCCAAGGGTCTCCAAAACTTCATTTCTTAGTCTAAATCCGAAACCCTAGCTACCAAATCCAAGGACTTACCTCGGATCCGCGAGCTCACCAAGTCACCATGCATGCACGAGCTCGATCTTCACTCCTCCAAGCTTCCCAAGCTTGATCTCCAACAAGATCTCCAATTTGGAGAAGAAGAAGATGAAGAAGAGAAGAGAGGGAGAAGAGCTTCTCACTCTCTCTCTATGTGTGTGTTCCCTGAGGAGAAAGGGGAAGGGTTCCCCTTTAAGTAAGCCTCCCCTCAGTGAAATTACCAAACTACCCTTCGAAATCAGCATCCTGCACATTGTATTCCGGTATACGAGTTGGAATACCGGTATACGGGTTGGCATACCGGTATACCACGAGGAATTCCGCAGAACCCGAGAGCTGGATTTTCGGATTCAGCTACTGTATACCGGTATCTCACATCGCATACCGGTATACGCACTCCAATTCCGGTATGAACTTTCCACATACCGGAATCCCACTGCAGATTTCTCAAATTCAGCAGTTCTAGCTTTCCGAAGTCCGTTTTCGCGCCTCATTTGCGCCGAAACACTTCGCCCAAGTTCCTAACTTGGCCGGAGCCTCACATATGGCGCTGCATGTTATCTTTCCACCGAAACTCCATAATTTGTAAAAGTTCGGTGTACTACACACTCCCTGTGGTTTACATCTTTTCAGATCTAGTTGTCGCCGGGGAGGCACGTGACCGCAGCAAGGGCATCGCGGAGTAGTGGACCTAGCAAGGTCTAGACGCGCCCCTTTTTGGAACCATTAGAAAATTCTAATCATTTTGAAAGTAAAAATGTAATTTAACTTAATGTTGCAAGAGTTGTAAACTTTGAGTTGATTGGAGTTGAAAATTCAAGTTGTTTAAAGTTGAATGTTCAAGTTAGTACTGTACTCTGATATTATATGTATACATATTTCGTATGATTGTACATGTGATGCATGTTTCTGCTTCGTTCGGATAGGGACAGCTCTGCCATTCGGCAGGTCTATGCATGTGCCCGAACCAACCAAATCGATAGTCTTGGGGCGTGACACTCTAGTGCAAAAAGGAAAGGGTGGTTGTGAAAAAAATTTAGTAACAGAAGTTGAAGAACAAGTTTTTTTATCTCTTGTTGAAAAAAGTTAAAGAGCAAGTTCTTTTATCTCTTGGTGAAAAATAGTTTCAAAAAGATTTATTTGAAGAACATCTCCATATACAGGTAATACAGCTTAGTTGCTTCTTAATCACCTCTATATATCTCATAAAAAATATATATTTAAAGTTAGGCACCTCTTATACATGATATACGAGCGATTCTCTCATAAAAAAAGAACAAGAAAAAATAGAGAAAATATTCAGAAATTCGTAAGAGATTTGTGAGCCATCTTGTGAGAGAGAAAAACCACATCCTCCATTAACCTATTGCTTCTAGAGGGTCTTGAAGGGTGGATTATAGATCTACTTGGGGTTAAATACCCCTTCACCCCTTTCACTGCCCTCTTGTTGCTGAAGCTTGAGAGAAGGATAGGTAGGTTCCCCTCCTTCTCTCTTTCTTGGATTTCTTCACCCAACCCTGTAATTCTTGGGTTTGATCTCTTTTTCTTCCTCTCCTTTAGGGATGCATGCATCTAGGCCTTGGAGGGTTGCTCGGGATTGAAGGGAAGAGCTTGTTTGAGGATCAAACTTCAACCCTAGCACCTCATTAGCTTGGTTTGGAGCTTCATTTGAGGTTAGTAATATTCTTCTACTCTTTATTTGGGAGATTTGCAAGAAATTTTGGTGGAAAACCTAATTTTGTATAAACTAGGTTTTATTTTGGGGCTTTCCTTTTGTGAGCTTTTGAGGTGGAATTGATAAGTGTAGAACATTCTTGTAGGTTGGATTTGAAGCTCCATCATGTTGATTTGGGCTTTGCACAAATTTTTCTTGGATTAAGATAATTTTCACCTATTTTCTATTTGAATTGTGAGACCCCAGATAGTCCTACATATAAGATATAATAGGGCTAAACTCTTAACCCGGCTTAAGTATTTTGGGCGGTGGCTAGGCCCAAGAGGTTAAGAGAGTTAAGCGTGCTAGGACGGGAGTAGTCCTACGATGGGTGACCCCCTGGGAAGTTGGGGCGTCACAGTTGGTATCAGAGCCAATTACCAGCCGAAAGTGTGAGATGAGTCTTGGCTGAGCCAGGGTCGAAAATGATAAGGCTAGCAAGACAAGTCTCACATTGTCTGGTACTTGTGAGTCTGAGCCTAACGAGGACGTCAGGGCTTAAAGTGGGGAGATTGTGAGACCTAAGATAGTCCTACATATAAGATATAATATGGCTTAACTCTTAACCCGACTTAAGCATTTTGGGCGGTGGTTAGGCCCAAGAGGTTAAGAGAGTTAAGCGTGCTAGGACGGGAGTAGTCCTAGGATGGGTGACCCCCTGGGAAGTTGGGGTGTCATAATATTTTTGGTGAGGAACGAACGAGGTTTCGGAAGTTATCCGGTGGGTTTGACCTCACCGAAATGGGTGAAATCCCTCTGTCTCCTATTATGTTATAGGACTTAATAAAGAGTATAGCATACACCTTGTGGCATTCTTGAATTTTTGAGTATATGATTCGATCATACTTCATATGAAGAATTACACTCTCTATGTAGTAGAGTTATATGAGATAAAGGGATGCATGTCATGACACATGAATTATTTGGAAATGTATTCTCTTCACTTGTTCTAGTTCTTGGGTAAACCACTCTCATGCATTCTATATGTATGTATTTAGTTGGGCTATCATGTGCATTTAACATCACATGCTCAATGGAACGAATTGACTAGACATAAATGGCAAATGTATATAATTGCTTAGTCAAATGAGAGGTAATTGTTTGCATGATGAACTTCATTTTCTATATAGTAGAGGCTTATGTAATAAGGCACATGCATGACATGAAATATGAACTTGGTTGACATCCTCGTATTCTTTGAATATGACATTTGTAAATTGTTCTCTTACATACTATAGCGGAAATAGTATATACTTATAACCCTCTATGGTTATGCATTGCTAGGATAAAAGAGATGTAAACCTTTACATGCTTGAAACATGTTGCATATTGGCAGGGATACACTCCCAAGTTGATTGAGAAGAGAATCATGACGTATATGTTATAGCACCCGACCTTCGAGTTGATGATTGTGATTTTATGTTTTAGACATGATGATTGAGATATATTGCCATTGGACATGACACATATGACTACGCTTGTTCGTCCTTGTGCTCATTCGCACAATATCACGCCCCGGGGTCCCTTTTCAATAAGCCGAAATAAACCGGGCCATTTTGAAGATCAGAGTTTAGCGGAAAGTATCTTTTTTTTTTTTTTTTATAAACCTTGACCCAAGGGTGACAAACCCGCCACAAATACACGGATTTTTCGTTACACACGGACAGAGTCTCCCCTGTATTTGCACGGCGTCGCACAATATACAATGTACAAACAGATCATCCACTCACAACCATTTTCACATTCACATTGACATTCTCAATCATGAATTATAAAACATTTACATCTGTCATTTAAAATCGTTTCCCACACTGGAAACTCATTTTGAAATACTAGATACCAAAACCACAAGAAATCCTTTTCTTTTTTAAAACAAGCTACCTCGATGGGTAGGAGACATCATACGAAGTTCAAGAAAACTATTCCGAGTTATTTATTAAAATATTCACATAATCGTAAACTGAAGCTGAAAGCTGAACCACAAATAGTCTAAGTGCTGAAAGTAAAAAGGGTAGGAACTAAACCAAGCTATGCTAAGTCGGGACCGAAAGATCGATCGTCCACCGCACCTCACGCACCGTCCCGACTCCCACTTTCCAAGTCACCTGAAAAATGGTGGGGGGTGAGAACATGTACACATGTCTCCCCCTCCCAGTGGGAACCACAAGCCGACGAAGGCAGGACACTTACTGGCAGACAGAAAACTGAAAGGAAGAGTAATACAGTAGCAATGCAAGTAAGTGGAGAAGTAAACAAGTACACTACCGCTACTCTAAATGTAATGCATCAACGGACGAATAGTCCAAGTATACCCAATCTGTATCCACCGTGTCGGTCTAAGGACCTAGAGCAAGTGCCACGTAATCGCTCACCCTGGCATACGACCCTGGCGAAAACCACCACCGGGCTCACGGGTCGGCAGACCGACCACTTTTCCGAAAAAGAACACCCTCTTGCGGTGGCCAAACCGCTGGTGTACGTGAAGATGCTCACGAGCTGTGGATCGATGCTGGTATGATCAATAGCCATCCGTCGGCAACTAGCTGACAATCCTACCGCGCAGGGTAAATCAACCGTATAGGTCATCGGACAACAGTGTCAAGAAACCGACCAACAAGGTCACGAGTATGTCCTGTCATATACTGATACAATCATGTCCACTCTACTGCTAGAACAAATAAGGAATGCAAGCAGAGTAAAGTAAAGATCTCAAGGTGCCAAGCTCACTATCAACACATCAACACATATCTATATATGCGAAATAGAAAGGAAAAGGGTAGAGAAGATGTCACCGAGCATGCACAACTAGACCAACTCCGGGTCGAAGTACCCACCGGTCACAGTCACGTCGGAACCCTAAACGCGTAGGAAGTCAATCGGACCTATGATGGGTCAACCGAGACAGAGAGAAACCCCTACTGACTCAACGAAAGACTCACACACAATCCCACATCCCGAGACTCGATTTCTCGAAACTTAGTCACATTTCCCCCGCAAATAAACGCGGATTACGCTCCCGCATAACAGTCTCAAGCTCCCATGTCGCCTCGCGCTCATCATGATTTGCCCATTGAACATTCACATACGGAATGCTCTAGTTCTGCAGTTGCCTCTCCTCACATGCCAATATCCGCGTCGGAGCCTCGTCATAGCTCTGATCTTCCCACAGCTGAATAGTCGTCGGACTGATGACGTGGGACGGATCTGGAACATACTTCCGAAGCATGGACACATGAAAGACATTATGCACTTGGGCGAGACTCGGAGGTAGAGCCAATCTCAAACGGTCCCACAAACTGCGGGCTAAACTTGCCCCGCAAACCGAACCGTTTGATCCCTCTGGATGGCGACACCTTGAGCAACACATGCTCGCCGACCTGGAACTCTAGGTCACGTCGTCGGTGGTCCGCGTAGCTCCTCTGTCGACTTTGTGCAGTCAACAACCGCTCTCTAGCAATGCAGATCTTTGCCTCCGCATCCTCCACCAAGTCTGGCCCGATCACCCGGCGCTCACCGACGTCGTCCCAGCAAATAGGGGACCGACATCGACGCCCATATAAAGCCTCATACGGTGCCATCCCGATGCTCGCCTGATGACTATTGTTATAGGCGAACTCCACCAGCGGCAGGTACTTAAACCACCCATCGCCATAATCCAGGACGCACGCACGTAGCATGTCCTCGAGAGTCTGAATAACTCGCTCAGACTGGCCGTCGCTCTGGGGATGGAACGCCGTACTGAAGTTCAGCTTCGTACCCAAAGCCTGCTGGACGCTCCTCCAAAACTGGGATACGAAGCGGGTGTCACGATCAGACACGATCGACACTGGCACACCGTGAAGCCGGACAATCTCATCGATGTAGAGCTGTGCCAGACGATCTCGGGACCACGTGGTATGCATTAGCAGGAAGTGAGCCGATTTCGTCAGTCGGTCCACGACAACCCATATCGCATCGTGACCGCGCTGTGATTGAGGCAGCCCCGTGACGAAATCCATAGTGATCTGCTCCCACTTCCACACAGAAATCGGAAGTGGTTGCAGCTTTCCTACTGGTCGCTGATACTCGGCCTTCACCTGCTGACAGACCAAGCACTGAGCCACGTGCTGAGCCACATCGAGTTTCATCCGGGGCCACCAGAAGTTCTGCTTCAGGTCGCGGTACATCTTGGTTCCACCCGGATGAATAGTATATAGGGACCGATGAGCCTCGAACAAGATGTCCTTCCTCAGCTCAGTGTCGGTAGGTACACACCACCGGCCCCGAAAACGTAGAGATCCGTCAGAATGAATAGAGAAATCCCCATCCTTGCCCTGCTCGACCTCCGCTCGCACTTTCTGCAGATATGGGTCCGTCTGCTGTCCGAGCATAATCCGCTCCGTCAAGGTGGGCTGCACCACTAAGGTCATCAGATGGGCCAAAGTCCCAGCAGGGACAACCTCTAGCTCGAGTCTGCGGAACACCTCCACTAGGCGATCCTGCCCCATGATCAGGAAGGCCAACTCAGCTGATGTCTGCTTCCGACTCAGGGCGTCGGCCACCACATTTGCCTTTCCCGGATGGTACTGGATCGACAGATCATAGTCCTTCAAGAGCTCGAGCCACCGTCTCTGCCTGAGGTTCAGCTCCTTCTGAGTGAAGAGATACTTCAGGCTCTGGTGGTCGGCAAACACCTCGCAGTGTGCCCCATAAAGATAGTGCCTCCACAGCTTGAGGACAAAAACCACTGCCGCGAGCTCGAGGTCATGAGTCGGATAGTTCTTCTCGTAGTCCTTCAGTTGACGCGATGCATAAGTTATGACCCAGTCCTGCTGCATCAGCACGTATCCCAAACCGATCCGTGAGGCATCGCAATAAACTACGAAGTCCTCACCCGGCTGCGGCAATGCCAGGATGGGAGCACTGGTCAATCTACCCTTCAGCTCCTCGAAACTCTGCTGACACCCAGAAGTCCACCGGAACTTCTCGCCTTTCCTGGTCAGCCGGTACAGCGAGGCGGTGATCCTGGAGAGGCCCTCCATAACTCGCCGATAATAACCTACAAAATTCGAGGAAGCTCCGGATCCCAGTCACAGTGGTCGGCCTAGGCCAGTCTACGCCGACACCACCCACCGATAACCTGATCGAGATTGCATGAACTATCACGCCACTTAGTTGTGCAAGGCACCGCTACCGGGCTGGTAGGTCACCACGCCTACAACAGATCATCAACCATATGCAGTGCACAAGGTTCAACTGCACAAGCTCCACTTGGAAATTACCCAAGTCCCATTACCGGTCGAAGATGACCACGACTCAAGCCTTCCCACAAGTCAACTCATAAAGAGTGTCTTATAGGAAGAATACATAGACCCAATCTAGACACTCCCAAAAGGGATAGGGTATTTCGTCCCAACTTTCAACACTACGTCGTCTGCAGCCAACGTACTGTTTGAAAGGAAGGCGAATTACCCGCAGATCGATCGCCAACAACAAGTTGGAGAAGTGACACAGAACCAAACCGACCGTTACACCTAAACTGCACCGGAGTGCACCGTAATCGACTTCGCAAGTCGATTTTCGAAACCAGACCGGCCTTTGAGCCCACTCCCAAGGAGTCCTATAGCTCTCCAGCACTTGATACGGCAGCCGCAACATAGAGTCTCCACACGCATTCACTAGTGCGATAGCAATGAGATTTCGAACTACACCTAATCGGCAGGTAACCCTCCGAGATTCCCTAGTAATCCCAAGGGTAGCATGACGCGCCAAAAGTCCTACTGATCCCACAACACACTACCCACGGTGTTGGGGTAACCGCTCACGATGTGTGCACCACCATAGTGCACAGCAGAACTGCGTCCCAAAGCAGCTTCGAGACACGTCCACCGGAAATGTGAACCGGTAGATAGATGATGCACCTACACTGATAATTCAGTGAGGGACAACCGCATAGCGTAATCCACGTGCGCAACCCGACTAGCACGCGGCTAACGAGCCAGGCGAACCTGCTCGGATATCGGCACAACCCACCACGTCGTGCCGGGGACTCCGCACCGAGTCCTACTGTAATCCTATCCATACTCCCAATCCAAAGGTCGGGAGTCAAACTGCCAAAGATAGTCGAATTCGATATCACCAACTTACTACAACTATCCAAACCTAGGTTCGCTCCTCTCTCCGTGACTTATGCCACCATTAGAGAATATGGGGGATAGGGTAGTTGCCACGGCCCTACCCACCAAACCTAAAGGAGCTTTACCCATCATGCGTGAAGGAGCATTACCTATACCGCAACCGCATAAGCGGCCGATAACGAAACCTCGGGCTGCACACCAGCAGCCCACGCATTATCCGCGGTCGACGCTGCACAATACAACATCTCCGCAGAGATGCTCGTAGTAGCACTTGTGCTCTATGTAGGGAGTGTGGGCCAAGTAACGGCAGCTGAGGCGATTGCCTCGGCTCCGATAGCAGAAACACCTGGCCCCTCAAGGCCCCCACCAGATAGGAGCGGCAACACCTGGCGAATGTCACCCCGCCACTCGATATCTGTGCTGGTACACTGCCACCACTCCCAATAGAGACACAAATCTATGCAAAAACCGTAACACACACGGAATAATGACCATGCACCTCGAGACTACTAAATCTCGACAGCATACCAGGACTCAAGCCCAAACACCCCGCAATAGCGTGCCTAAGCTCTTAGGTACTCCTATGGTCAGCCTAACCAGTGGTTCAGTTTCATTTTAAAAAAAAAACCCGTGAGTGAGGGCATGTTTGTATCTCGTGTCTCTGATACCACCTTAATTTGTCACGCCCCGGGGTCCCTTTTCAATAAGCCGAAATAAACCGGGCCATTTTGAAGATCAGAGTTTAGCGAAAAGTGCCCAATTTTTGTATTTTTTATGTTTATAAACCTTGACCCAAGGGTGACAGACCCGCCACAAATATACAGATTCCCCGTTACACACGGATAGAGTCTTTCCTGTATTTGTACGGCGTCGCACAGTATACAATATACAAACAGATCATCCACTCACAACCATTTTCACATTCACAATGACATTCTCAATCATGAATCATAAAATATTTACATATATTATTTAAAATCGTTCCCCACACGGGAACCTCATTTTGAAATACTAGATACCAAAACCACAAGAAAGCCTTTTCTTTTTTAAAACAAGCTACCTCGATGGGTAGGAGACATCATATGAAGTTCAAGAAAACTATTCCGAGTTAGTTATTAAAACATTCACATAATCGTAAACCGAAGCTGAAAGCTAAACCACAAATAGTCTAAGTGCTGAAAGTAAAAATGGTAGGAATTAAACCAAGCTATGCTAAGCCGGGACCGAAAGATCGATCGTCCACCACGCCTCACGCACCGTCCCGACTCCCACCTCCCAAGTCACCTGAAAAATGGTAGGGGGTGAGAACATGTACACATGTCTCGCCCTCCCAGTGGATACCGCAAGCCGACGAAGGCAGGGCACTCACTGGCAGACAGGAAACTAAAAGGAAAAGTAATACAGTAGCAATGCAAGTAAGTGGAGAAGTAAACAAGTACACTACCGCTACTGTAAATGTAATGCATCAACGGACGAATAGTCCAAGTATACCCAATCTGTATCTACCGTGTCGGTCTAAGGACCTCAGGCAAGTGCCACGTAATCGCTCACCCTGGCATACGACCCTGGCGAAAATCACCACCGGGCTCACGGGTCGGCAGACCGACCACTTTTTCGAAAAAGAACACCCTCTTGCGGTGGCCAAACCGCTGGTGTACGTGAAGATGCTCACGAGCTGTGGATCGATGCTGGTATGATCAATAGCCATCCGTCGGCAACTAGCCGACAATCCTACCGCGCAGGGTAAATCAACCGTATAGGTCATCGGACAACAGTGTCAAGAAACCGACCAACAAGGTCACGAGTATGTCCTGTCATATACTGATACAATCATGTCCACTGCTAGAACAAATAAAGAATGCAAGCAGAGTAAAGTAAAGATCTCAAGGTGCCAAGCTCACTATCAACACATCAACACATCAACACATCAACACATATTTATATATGCGAAATAGAAAGGAAAAGGGTAGAGAAGATGTCACCGAGCATGCACCACTAGACCAACTCCGGGTCGAAGTACCCATCGGTCACAGTCACGTCGGAACCCTGAACGCGTAGGAACTTAATCGGACCTATGATGGGTCAACCGAGTCAGAGAGAAACCCCTACTGACTCAACAAAAGACTTACACACAATCCAACATCCCGAGACTCGGTTTCCCAACAACCGATCTCCGTAAATCGCCGGAAGTCCCGAAATCGCACCGGGACGTCCTCGGGACTCATAAAAAGTCCCGAAAGGTACCGACTCGCTCTATGAGTCAACCGCTGCCCCGAAACACATCCATTTGGATGTTCTCGCAGCGAACACTAGATCCCACGTCGAAACAATTATCGTCGGATAATCGTTCCAACCCGAGTTTCCGGAAGTGTCCATTTCGACACCGGAACCCACTGCCGCTCACCAGACGTCTCCGAACACTCGAGACGGCCATGATGACCAGCCAACAAGGTTCAGCGACAAACCCTAAGGCAATCAAACAGCATCGGATAAATTTCGAATCGAAACCGCGTTCCGCCCACGAGTTTTGTCGGAAAACGCACCGAAACCTATTTTCGGATTTCGTGAAGGATGGTGAACCTTGGACAATCAGTCCAGAAGTTGCCAACCACACACACATGCTGCCCACAGCAGCCGCGAGACAACAATTTGCATAAAAGCCCCAACCAACACAATAATTGCAATATATACATTCCTATTGAGAAGATTAGGGCCGATACCTCGATCCGAGCAGTTTCGAGGTCAGCCGAGACACTGGTTGACAAGTCTTGATGAGGCGAAGGCCATGCTCACTGTCCGGAGCACAGCGGACGACCGAGGAGCACGCGGGAGCAACATAAACCTCTGTAGGAAAGTGGTTCGGTAGCGACGAAGGTGATCTCGCAGATTCGGACCTCGCACGATGATCAGCGTCTTCCCAGGATCACCGTGCTTGCTTTCGGAGGTGACGGAAGTTCCCCGGATTGCCGGAACAGTGAGAGTACCAAAAATAGCCCTAACCGGGCTGGCTCGGGAGCAGAGGCCCGTGTCCGGCCGGCGGTGACTCCGGCGGCGGGTGCGCCGGCGGCAGGGGGGTGCGGTCGACAAGGGGAGGTCGGGGCGCACGTTGGCCAGCGGTGGGAGGCGGCCGGGGTGGCGAGCAACGATGCCCTAGCTCGCAAGATCCAGGGAGAGCTCGGGCTCGGCTCCACCGGCAGCGGCGGCCACAGGGCGGCGCCGATCGACGGCGGGGGTCCCCCGGGGTCGCGGGGAGGGGAGCAGGGCGACGGGCGACGGTGGCAGTGGTGCGCAATGCAAGCTCGGCCGCCCGAGCCCTAGGTGGCTCCACTCGAGCAGCAGCCGTAGTGGCGGCGCTCGGGGGCAGCTGCTGCCGGCGGGAGGTGTACGCCGGGGCCGAGGGTGGCGGCAGAGGGTGAACCCAAGGTAGAGGCGCGCCTGCCTTGCCTTCGGTAGAGAAGGAGAGGAAGATGATAATGGTGGTGGTGGAGAGAAGGGTTGTGGCGGCAGTTGGCTGGCCGGAGGACGGACGGCGGCGGCCCAGCCACGCGCGGGGGTTGTAGCAGAGTAAGAGGAGGGTCGGCTAGGGTTAGCTGAGGGGCAGGGAGGCCGGATTAGGGTTTGCATAAGGAAAACCCTAGGTCCAAAAAAAATATAGCTATGTGTAAATCGTGCGTAGCTCCCTCAAACAGCAATATTTTTAGTCGAGACCCTGACCGCATGTGTATGACAGCCTCATGCCACAGCCCGCCAAGTTTCACGAAATTCCACGCATAAAATATAGGGGGTTTTGCGTGAAAAACAAAAATGCCAATTCGACCCTTCCTCGATAATCATGCGATATCCGGCGATCCGCCCGTCGGATTTTTGAACGGATCACGCTGGCGCGTTCAGCACGGCCGAAACATTGAAACTACAATTTTGTTTTGCCTGGTTTGGTCGCAGATTCGCGATGAAACCCATCCTCTCTCCGATTCTCCAAAACCACATATATATATATACATATTATATATATGAAAATCAAATAAAACTCAAATTCAAATTCAAATTTTGAATTTCCTCAATTAAAAGTCTCAGATATTACACACAAGTTTGTGAGGGTCGCTCCCTACAAGCCGGCACTCCGGAGTATTAGCCTTGCGACGACTGATCGCCCGTACAGGATAGGGCGCCGAAGTGGGATGGCATGGGTAAGGCTCATTCGTAAGAGAGGAATGTTGACTACTACGGGGCCATTAGGCACGGCACAAGCCGGGACGTTACCATGTGTAAGTCCCTCGTTGATTGGGTAAAAGTTAAGTAACATGACATTATACATCACGACTAGTTGATGCATACATAGTAGTTGGACATTAATGTTGGTCATTATTTATACTTGCAAACTTAATAGTAGTAAATCTATACACATATTGATCAGTATAGTAGTATAGCCACATGATGATAATGGAAAAAAATATATTTCCCTTTAACTATTGCTTTTAGCATGAGGATGGACATACATGTAAACTTGTGTGTATATATATATATATATATATATATATATATATATATATATATATATATATATATATACTTGTACATATGACAGTGAGAGAATCACAATCATGTTAGTCGACATTGTCACGTAGAGCAAGACAGTAATTGAACTATTTCATTTTAATTATTACCTTTGTGCTTCATATTTCAATTATATATTATCATTGCCTCAGTTGACCTTGTGGTGTATTTCGCTACTCTCGGCGGCTTACCCACTGGAAACTGTTATTTAATAGTTCTCACCCCCATTGGTTGCTTGTTTTTGTTTCAGAGCATTCCACAGCGGGAGAGGCTAGGGATCGTGGCAAGGGGTTAGCGACTAGCTAGAGCCTCTTCCGTGTTGCTATAGATGGACCCATTGACACATTTCTTTTGGTTTTAGTGTGAAAGGTGTACAATTATATTTTGTTTAGAGACCTCCTAGCATTCAAGATGTACATTTTGTATAAACTTATTGTATATCTTGTGAATGTATAATTGTAGTAGTCTTGACATGCAGTAGAATTATATACTTGCAACTAGGGGTGGCAATCCAGCTCGCCGTTCGCGAGCCAACTCGTGTTCGGCTCGAAATGAGCTCGAGATCGGCTCGCTCGTTTAGTAAACGAGCCGAACACGAGCCGAGTTTTTCAGCTCGTTTAACAAACGAGCCGAACACGAGCTAGGGTCAGCTCGCTCGTGTTCGGCTCGATAACAGCTCGATTATATTTATTTTATATTAATATAATTTTTATACATATTATATTTATACAGATAAATATATAATACAGATTATTTATTTTTAAATTTTTAGCCCAGCTTGAAAATAAAGTCCAGCTTATATTTATAAAGAGGCCCATGTATATTTAGGATTTCAGCCGTTGGATCAAAATCCAACGGCTCATATTACATCAACTGTTAAGTCTTCCCACCTCCCAAACCTAATTTTTTTCTCCCACCTTTTTCACACTTCACCACGCAGCCGCCTCCCTCTCTTTCTCTCCCACCCCACACCCCCCCATCCCTAACCTTGCCAGCCGCCTCCCTCTCTTTCTCTCTCCCACCCCACACCCCCATCCCTAACTTTGCATTTTGCGCATCCCCGGCAGGGGGCAAGCACACCCCCGACAGCACTCTTCGCCGTTCGCACACCTCCGCCAGCGCATTCTTCGCCGTTCGCACACCCCGACGGAACTCCGGCAGCGGCACTTTCAACAAGTTCATTTTTCCAGAGATCTTCATTTTTTTTTTCTTATATTTTTTTTTTGAGGGGAATGAGAAGGATTTTTTTTCTTGAGCTTCTAATTAGAATCTAGTATGATTTTTCTGTGAAACCCACCTTTTGTGCATCTTCCTTCCTTTCGAGCTTTGCGCCTCCTCCTTCTACCCTTGCGAGCCGAACACGAGCCAGCTCGAATAACCTACGAGCCGATCACGAGCTCAACTTTTCGAGCTCGTCACGAGCTCGAGCCGAACACGAGCCGACCTTGAACACTCTCGAGCCGAGCTCGAGCTGGCTCCAGCTCGCTCGTGTTCGGCTCGTTGACAGCCCTACTTGCAACCTATCTATTAATCCCCAATAAATATTTAAAGCTAACATGGTGCAACCTCATTTTTTTGGATTTTTTTTTTGCAACCTCATTTTTCTGCGATTTTCTTTTTGGGCCTGCCTACTCTCTCTCTCTCTCTCTCTAATTAATATTTCTTAAGTAAGAGTTAAAATAAAGTAAATAATGACTATTTAATATAGTATTATTTATTACAGTATACAAGACTATTGGACTCCTCAAATAGTCAATAGTTATCCTCTATAAATTAATTTTGGAAGTTCAACGGGTTGGCCAATTACTCACTAAATTACCATATCTTTCTTATAAAGTTAACATGCCTTTTCGTCCCAAGTTCGAATCCTAGTTGATTCACATTTTCAGCTAAGTTTATTTCTAAACAAAATAAACGAAGCGGGTAGCATGCTGCTACCTTTCTCTAAAAAAAAAACATGCCTTTTCAAATTACTGTATCTTTTCTCATTAAATTATTCCTAATTAATTCTTAATTTAATGCTACACCTTATTAGATAACTCTTATTTATGAGACCTCTCCTCTTCTTAAAATTACTCCACCTTATTTTATAACTCCTAAAATTTTTGAATTCTATAATTGCCATTTATATAACCCCTCTTTCTCTTTCTCTCTCAAATGGCATTTAAATTTTTTATTTTATTTTCTACTTTTAATTAGTAAGGCAATTATTAATTTTCCTTTTGATTATTCTTCTCTACTAATTTAACTTATGAGTTCAATTATAAAGTATTATATTTAACTTTTAAATTAATTTTTTAATTTATCATTGATTTTTTTCCAGGTTATTTCCTACAGAAGCTATCATGAGGATAAAAACAAATATAAGTGCGTAAAAAAACTCTTTTTATATACTATATTTTTAAGTGCATGTTATATTATATTTTTTCAAAGAAATTTTACAAAGTAAAAAATACTTAAAAGAATTTCACATTGCATTGATTAATTACTGGTTGTCCTAATTTGAAAAATAGTCACACAAATTTGTACAAATTTATTGCTCGAGGATTATGTGGTGAAATCTTATCGAGAAAGATGATTTCCAATGAACAAAACAGGCAGGAGAAAGGGGTCGCACGCCATATCAAACGATCGCTCCATCCACTACGATATTTCAATATTGATTTGCTGGATTTTTCCATCACATATGCTATAATTTTTTTTTTATCGTTACCTATCATATCAATTTTCTGATTAACATGGTATGAGAGTTCATCCTAAGTTTGTACTGTTTCAAAAGGTAATGGATTCCATCTTCAGCTTCGGATTTATTTATTGTCCCCAAAGGCCCCTCAAAAGTCAAAATTTACAAGCTGTGCGAAAAAGCAGTCTGCAACACTGAGTACCGGTACGCGAATCTGAGTACCAGTACACAACATATTTGTTCCCGTACCCGAATCCAGTTCCACAAAACCCGAACGTTGGAATTTTTGATTTTCTATTGCGTTTCGGTACCGCAGAATCAGTACCGGTACAACTACCGGTACTCAATCGAGTTCCGCAAAACTCGAGAGCTATCCAATCCAACACTCAACTGGGTTCCGATACTTTAATTCCAGTACCGGTACCCAAGACAAAAATTGCAGTTTTTACAGATTTTGATCTCCGGAGTCCGTTTTCGTGCTTATAAAGCCTCGAAAGCACTCCTAAGCTCTCCAAACTCAGTCAAAACCTTCAGAATAGTATAAAACACTATTCTCTCACTAGAACTCCGTAATTTGCTGAAATTTAGTGTGCTACATCCTTCCCTCCTAAAAAGGAGTTTCGTCCGTGAAACTAAGGATTAAGTATCCTAACTTTTGCTTTGAAAGAGATAAGAACAACACTCTTGCAGTGAAGCCTCCAACTCCTATTTAGCTTCGCGCTCACCAGGGTTGCTCCAAAGCACCTTCGCACTGGGAAACTCACGATTCTGAAGTTTCCGCACATCGCAAGTCAAAATCCTCAACGATTGCTCCTTGAAGCCTAGATCCTCTCGTGGCTCTAGTGGAGTGAAATCCATTATATGAGTTAGATCAAAAACATACATCCGGAGCGTTGATCCCCAAAACATATCGTATACACCCGACAGGTTCGGAGGAAAGGCAAGTCAAAATTCGCTCCAAGATCTCAAATGGTCCAATGAATCTTGGACTTCGATTCCTCGTATAGCAAGCTTCTTGATTCTCTTTGTCGGGTGTTACATTCAAGAAGGCCTGATCTCATGCTTGAAGTTCCACTTCTCGTTGACGCTTATCTGCATAACTCTTCTGTCGATTTCGCATGGAAATCAATCGTTCACGAGCAGGTCAAACCTAGCTTCTCGCTTTTCCAAGTACGTCAGGATCTAGAATTAGCTTTTCATCCACATCACTCCTGTGTAGGGGTGATCTACACTTCCTTTCCAAGGAGGCTTCAAACGGTGTCATCCACCTTGGAAATCCAAGATACATACCCGAAGCACATCTTCCAAAATTCAAATGGTGCGCTTTGAGTAGCCGTCACTTTACAGGTGAAAGGCAGTGCAAAAATCCAATCGCGTACCAAGTGTTCCGTGGAGACTCCTCCAAAACAATAGAGCTAAACACTCCATGAAGTCACACAATTTCACCAAGATATACTTGTACGAGTCTTTCCCTTGATCAAGTAGTGTGAATAGGAGTGAAATGCGCCGACTTAGCCAACCTATTCACAATTACCCAAATAGCATCATGTCTAGCTTGAGAGCGAGACAATTTAATACCAAAATCCATGGTAAATTCCTCCCATCTCCAAATGGGAATAGACAGCCTTCCCAACTTGCTCACTGGAAGTTGATGCTCGGTCTTCACTTGTTGTGACATCAAGCATTGTACCACAACTCTCCAGTATCTTTTTCATTCCAGCCACTGGTGTGGCAACTTCAAGTCTTCATACCTTTTAATGCCGCTCGGAGGTATAGCATAAGGGCTCAATGAGTTTCACTAAGAACATCTTCTAAGTTCCTTTATCCACCGATATAATTCATCGGTCCTAGAACCAAAACATAACCTGACTATCCATATGAAATTCATCGGCCGCTCTATTCTCGACCTTGGATCGAATCTTTTACAAGTCTGGATCAAGGGCTTGCTTTTTCGTGATCCGATGGAGTGGGTTGCACTATCCATGCCATCAACCTCATTGATGTCTCCGGTGCAACAACCACTAATTTCCATTCACCTTGTTTCCTCAAGTAGAGTTGGTTGAGTAATGATCAACATCGCCAAGTTCTCTACCGGTTTACAACTTAAGGTGTCCACCACCACATTGGCTTTTCCTAGATGGTAGAGAATGGTCAAGTCATATTCTTTGAGTAGTTCTAACTATCTTTACTGCCTCAAACTTAATCCTTTAAGTGAAGAGGTATCTTAAACTTTATAGTCAGTGTATACTTCACACCGCTCGCTACACAAGTAAGGTCACCATGGCTTCAAGGCAAAGATTACGGCAGCCAATTCCAACTCGTGGGTTGGGTAGTTCTTCTCATAATCCTTCAATCAATGAAAGGCATGACCAGCATCTTTCGATTTGGGTAAAGACACAACCCAAGTCATGATCAAAGCATCACTACATACTATATAACCTGCCCCCGGAGTAGGCAAGGTTAAAACTGGGGCGGTTGTCAACCATGCCATCAATTCCAAGAAACTTCTCTCACACATATCGTTCCAAACAGACTTAGTTCCTTTATGTGTGAGTTAAGTGAGGGGAATAGATAACTTAGCAAATCCCTTCATAAATCCTCTATAATATCTAACCAAACCGAGAAGGTTTCGATCCTCGGTCACATCCGTCGGTCTAAACCAACCATTGATTGCTTTGATTTTCTTGGGTTCTACAGCAATAACCGCTTCTGACACCGCATGTCAAAGAATGCTACTTCTTGCGCCAAATCCACACTTCTTTAACTTGGCAAAGAGTTTCTTCACTTGAAGTACTTGCAACACTTACTTTAAGTGATCTTTATGGTCTTCATCACTTCGTGAGCACCTAAAATGTCGTCAATGAACAATACGACAAATCCATCCAGAAGGGCTTGAAATCACAATTCATCAAGTCCTTAAAACTGTTAGAGTATCAATAAGCTCGAATGGCATCACCGTAAGTTCGTAATGTCCATACCGAGTATGAAAAGCCATTCTCGGTACAACCTCTAACTTAATCTTAATTCGGTAATACCCAGATTGCCAATCAATCCTCGAGTATACCTAGAATCCTTGGAGCTGATCAAATAGATCATCGATTCTCAGCAACGGATACTTATGCTTGATCGTAACCTTGTTGAGTTCACGATAGTCGACACACAGTCGAAGTGACCCATCCATCCTCAAGACAAATGAGATCGATGCTCCGTAAAGTGAAACACTAGGCATAATGAAGCCTTCTCTACCAAGTCCCGCAGTCGAGCCTTCAATTCTCATAACTCTGTCGGGAACGTATCTACAACTCCCTCACAATCGAGATATCCTCAATTTTGAGGGTTCTCAACCATTCCTAGGGTTGTTGGCTAAGAAGGCCACATGTCCACTCTATCAACTACTTGGCTCGGGTGGTGAAACAATCATCGCAAACAACGAACTTTTACATCCTCTGAATACCATAGTTAGTTAATTCGTATTCGGCAAAAATTCGGTACGGATATAATACGAATAAAATTCGTATCCTAATTTTTAAATTCGGCAAAAAATACGATTTAAAAAACGGATTCGCCAATTATTCGGATACGCGATTTATACGGAAATTATACATTCTTCGTTTAAAAATTCGGAATAAAAAATTCGCCTACTGAATTAAAAATTTTTAAAATTTATATTATTATCATAAATTATATAAATTCGTACTAATATAAAACTAAAAAATATAAAATAAAATGGATCATATATATATATATATATATATATATATATATATATATATATATATATACACACACGCGCGGTGGGAGAGAGTGAGAGGTCCAGGGTGGACCTCTCACTCCACGCAGTCCACGAGGCTTTGTGCAGCCTCGTGGACCGCGATGTTTTTACTTTCCCAACAGGGTTGTACACCGCGTATTTTTCCTCCTCGCCATTCTTCCTTTCGTTTTCTTCCTTTCGTCTTTACTGTGCTCCGCCTTCGTCTTTCCTTCAAAATTGAACAGGTAAAATTGCTTGACTGCTTTGGAGGAGATGCATGGATCTGCGGAGCAGTGGTCTCGCGACGCCGGTTCAAGAAATTTCATCTTTTCGTGGTCGCGCGACGCCGGTTCGCCGCACTCGGCAGCCGCCAAATCCAATTTTTTTGAGAAATTTCATTATTCTACGGCCACCCAATCCGAATTTTTCAAAATATAATTTGGGAAAACCATTTTGATCACGAATATCTTGAGCGAGGAAAAAAATCACGTTTTATTCCGATTTTTTGGGAAAAGTTCGTAAAGGGACCGTTTTATACGCTTTGCAGATGATTCGCGAATAGTTCGCGTATCATACGCGAATTAACTAACTGAGCTGAACACCACTATTTCATGCCCAGGTTCCCAAGACGTTACAGTTCGGCTCTCACAATCAATGGTAACATGATACCTCATGAGTCAGACCATGCCTAGAACAACTCTATATTCTCTTAGTCTAAACAGAGCCAACCAATTTGTTGGCATACAGAAACCTTCGATTCTAATAGGGCATTAAAACAGTACTCCCGACTATCTAAAGTATGATCGGGACTAAATTCATCCTACATGCAACAAAGCAAAGAATTCAATGCCATGCAACTCGGCGAACAGCTGATCAAGGAACACAAGTAATGCAATCATATCAAGTAATGCTCTAACTCCAGTATCATTACTTAGAATAATACCTGCGACAACCTCCTATGTCGCTAAATCATCCTCCGCCTGATCTGCAGGCATGCGTCCACTAGGTGCCTTCTGCGATGAAGTCGGTACCAATGCTGCTGACATCAATTTTCCCGGACACTCAGACCGAAAATGGCCCGCTTGGCCATAAAAGAAGCATTTGCCTCCACGCTGAGGGCACTGTGGAGGCACGTGCGAACCTCCACGAATCACACATCGTAATGGCTGTCGACGATTAAATGTCCTTCTCCCCGATGAGAAACCACATCCTCGAGATCGATTTTTCGAATGCCTTGGTGGTCCGCTTACACTTAACTTGCCACTCTTGGTGGCTTCTTTCGCCGTTCCAACAGTCTCCATGCCTTTCCCCACTGATAAGGCGCGATCTGTAGTCTCATGAAATTTCTTGAGGTTGGCTGCCTGCTGGATCAACAAGTCCTCCAGCCGCTTAATTCCCTCGTCCTATCGGCGCAAAGCCTCAGCTTGGAATAACGCCACAGACGACTGTCGCTCAACCGCGCCAACTAAAATAGCTAGCTGCTCTCTCAACTCCCGAATCTCACCAGATCCGGAGGATGCAGACTTCCCCGGCTCGGCCGCCTTGGCCGCCATGGAGCGCGTCGTCGGCATCCCAAGCTGCAACAAATATAACATGCATAGGTTAAAACAACCCACGCCAATGTATCCCCACTCATAATCACAGACACCAATCATGCGAAAGTAGTGAAGTGGACTCCTACTATTCCCCGATGTCACGTTGTCGGCCGCCAATGTGTCACGCCCCGAGACCGCAGCGGAAGCCCACGGGGACGTTAACAGACCCGCCGAACGGACAGAGTTTTTCCTGTCCGAACGAAGCGGCCACAAAAACAAAAGCAACAATTACCAGGTGTTTTAAGAAAATCATCTAGCCAAGATCTACATCACAGAAATAACTAATGACATGTATCAGAGCACTCTCTATAAGCCACACTGCTATACATCATGTACTATATCAAATAAAAACTCAACCTTAAAACAAAATACAAGGAAAAAGGGGTCTAGCCCTTGCCAATACATAAATGTAGTACAAAGTAGCACCCTATCTGGTGGTCTTCTAATGTACCGATATGCTAGTAGAGGATGCTATCTAATATACGATCCTCCTCACCACGATCAACCGTCAGTGCATGAACCCCTGAAAAAAAAGAAACCACAACAGGATGTGAGAACTACTGAACAGTAGTTCCCAGTGGGTACGATCGGCGATAACCACGACCTTCCCACTAGGTCTACTGGAGGCCAGACTAATAAGGAACAGTAAAAGCTGCAGTAAAAGAGTAACCGAAGGAAAAACTGGCGATAACCTAAACAAGTAAATGATCTGAACAGCTAAAAGTAAAGTACAGTAAATGACTATTTGGCTAGGACCTGCATAGAGAGATGTCAGATAACAGAAAATGAATAACTGCATGTACCATAAACAGGTCTCTGTACCTGCTATACTATCATGCCCCTGTACGGGTAGTGAGAGAAAAGAAAAAAGGCTGAATGGTGTATGCATCAGTACAACGACTACAACAAATACTATAAAAATATCCAATCGCAACGACCGACTCATAAGTCCGGTCAAGCCTGCGCCGCCTCGTGTCCAGCACCCACCTATAGTGGTCCGCTACCACGCAGGCTACTGTCTGGCCCATGCCATAAAATACTGTCTGGCCCATGCCATAAAATACTGTCTGGCCCATGCCATAATATACTGTCTGGCCCATGCCATAATATACTGTCTGGCCCATGCCATAATCATGTCTCATAGCCCAACCTCCGGAGTGGCACTCGAAGGGAAGCGACCCCAACCGAGTATCATAATACATATCCATCGTACATATACAGTCAAGCTCAAAGTGGCCTTGCAGGCTATGGTCGAAATCATAGACAATAATATCACAATGCCAATCCGATATCCTCAGAGTAATCATGAAGTAAACAAGAGGTCAACATCATATTTCACAAGATCGTAAGAACTTAAAAGATCGCAAGACCTCACTCTGATATCCTTAATGCAATGACACGTTCAAGACAAAAGGGTAAGAAGTAACTAGTCAAGATATATACAATGACAACTGGCCTCCCACGTCCTATGGAAGAATGCCTAACTTATGGTATGGCTAACAATCATAAGGACAACTCTATGTGACAACAGAATGGTCAAGAGTCGGAAGGATCGACCCAATGGTCTCTACTTAATCATTGAATTTTCAAACATCCATCTATACATATCTCACGAATTCTCGGCCATAAAATATCCAAAGGAGCGATCATCCAAGGTTTCACAAAGCCTAGACCTCTATCATGTATTCATGGCATGTTCAATATACAAAGATGCAGGAAAGACAGGTTCATGTATTATGCTCCAATGCGAAATACGAGTCACAATAGAGAGGTTCATGTTTCATCATCCGGGTGCTAAATCTCATGTTCTTGGTTCAAATCCCCAAAGCTAAATCAGATAGAAGCTAAATTGCATGCATGTGTTCAAGTATTCGACATTTCGCTAAAGTAGACATAGGGGAAAATCCGCCGTTTTCGGCGACTCGGAACCCACCTCAAATCGTTACTCTAGTAGTGGCAAGCAATCAACCTTCCATGTGCTTTTCCTCAACTCAAACTTGTAGGAAATGTACTACGAGAACTCCAAAATCAGCGAGGTACTGCCAAGGTAAATGTAAGAATTGGAATCCGATATTTCGGCAAGTCGATTAATGAATATGGGATTGTTCATACAGGTAAAATTAACGTACCTTAAAATCCAATAGCAATAATCCCAAAAGGGCCAAAAGTGGTAAAGGGGTTCGGCGAAGATTCCGTAACATTCGGCCGGAAGAAATGGACGACAAAACCACTGTAGTTCATAATCACTTAAAATTAACTCACTTGCACTTCAACATAAAATCAGCTGCCGATTTAACTTCCTAACCTGACATTAGTTGTAGGGACAGGTCCACACATTCCTTTTCCTTGCAAGAACATAACACGAGTTCAATTTGATACCTACAACTCAAATATGAGAAATGGATGGAGAAGTTAGTAAAAAAAAATCCCTCAGAATCCAACTTGCGGCTTGCTTTGAACAATAATTCAATTTCATTCCAATTCACTCTAGTTCCACTTGGAATAAGGTGCAATCCAAAGCTCACTACCATCTGTACCTTTCAATCAACTTCAATTTTGAAATTGAGTGAAATTGGACTTGATCGACGTCTCCAAAAGCACGGTGCCGCGGCCGCGAATCAACTTCATGTATTAATGCCGCGTCAGTTACTGCATCTGCTGCTACGCTTGCTGCTGCTAGTGTTTGTAGCAGCAGCCGCAATAGCAGTCTCTGCTATTGCTGGCTGCACTACCAGCAGCAACAGCCGCTTCTGCTGCTGCCGGCTGCAGCGGCAGTGGCAGCAGCCCCTGCTGCTACGGGCTGCGTCGAAAGCGGCAGCAGCCGCTGCTGCTATCGGCTGCAGCTACAGCAGCTCTTGCTGCTGCTGGCAGCGCCCCTTGCTGCTGCTGGCAGCAGCCCTTGCTGCTGAACGAGATGTCCGCAAGTGCGCCAAGATGACCCAAAAGTTTGCGGCAAAAAGAACGCGATAGCGGCCCCAAAACGCATGAAATTCGGCTTCAATTTAATGTCAAACCATAATAAAATTCAACATGACCTCCCATCCTAAATTCTATCATCAAGAATCCACAAAATTCGTAAAAATTAAAAGAACAAGTATTCTAATACTAACCCCAGTGTCGAAACGCCAAAAATCGCGTGCGCGGGATTCGAATCGGCTCGTCAAACGGCATCAAAATTAATCCTTCTCTTTATTCTTCTCTTTTTTCCTTTGTTTTCCTTTCCTTTTCTTTCCTCTTTCTCTCTCATGCGTGCAAGTTGGGAGGGAGGAAGCTCCAGGAAGCTTCACAGGTGCTTTAGTGGAATTCCACTAAGTTGGCATAATATGCCAATAAGTCCACAATTTATCAATATTCGCGGTTTAGTCCAACTTTAATTGATACACTTAATTGAAGCCCTTCTAAAAGTCGATTTATACTCAAATTGATGGGCAGTCTCAATGAGAGTTAACTTAAAGTAATTTTCTTAACATTTCAGTTCCGGACCACTTTCAGTCACCGAATGCCTTACCGACTAAAACCTCTAACGGATTATTGTTTAGCTCTGTTTTCACTGTTCAGGTGTCCGAACCACACGAAACTTTAAATCTGGCCTTAGAAAGTTAATATCGACAACTTCCCAAAATTTTATAATTTTTCGCCACTATAAATTTTCTGCTAAAATACCGGCCCTGTTCCTAGAAAAAAAATTCCAAATCTCGTCTTTTCATTCCGATTTCTCCACAGACATTTTTAACTTATCACTTACTTCTTCAAGTCCAATCAAACTGCTATCTTCTACTATTAAAAAGCAAATATACTACACAATGTGACCCTCCAAGGACATAGAAGTTGTTCACTTCGATCCAACTCTAACACTTTTTGGAGCTAAATACATGACCCAATCATGTTGCTTTCGTCAATAAGTCACAAAAGACCCCGTCTCTCACGCTCCTAGTCCTTATCGTCCAACCGGCCTAAGGTTTGCTAGGTCCACTAAGACTCAACCCTAGGCTTTGATACCAATATAATCTGTCACGCCCGAGCTCCAGCGGAAGCCCACCCGGCGCGTGCACAGACCCGCCGTGTACAGCAAGCACCCCCGGTGCACACTAGGCGTCTACAACAACTAAAGAAAGAAGTAGGAATATATCCTAAACACGGTGTTCAGAGCAAGTATATAATTCTACTGCATGATCAAGACTACCACAATTATACATTCACAAGATATACAATAAGTTTATACAAAAGGTACATCTTGAATGCTAGGAGGTCTCTAAACAAAATACAATTGTACACCTTTGACACTAAAACCAAAAGAAAGGAGTCAATGGGTCCATCTATAGCAACACCGAGGAGGCTCTAGCTAGTCGCTAACCCCTTACCACGATTTCTAGCCTCTCCCGCTGTGGAAAGCTCTGAAATAAAAATAAGCAACCAATGGGGGTGAGAACTATTAAACAATAGTTTTCAGTGGGTAAGCCGCCGGAGTAGCGAAATACACCACTAGGTCAACTGAGGCAATGATAATATATAACTGAAATATGAAGCACAAAGGTAATAATTAAAATGAAATGGTTCAATTACTGTCATGCCTCTACGTGACAATGTCTACTAACATGATTGTGGTTCTCCTACTGTCATATGTACAAGTATATATGTATATACAAGTTTACATGTATGTCCATTTGCATGCTAAGAGCAATAGTTAAAGGGAAATTTTCTTTTTTCCATTATCATCTTGTGGCTCCACTACTATACTGATCAATATGGTATCGTTTGGTTTGGGAATAATTTTTTTTTGGTTATTCCTAGGATAGGTACAACTTTGGGGATAAACAGGAATAAGACCAATTTTACGTTTGGATGAAAAGTGGGTTATTTTCGAGAATAAGAAAAATAGTGTTTGTGTAGTTAGATAGAAATAATAGGAATAATAGTAATTATAGTAGTTAAATATATAATTAATTAACATCAAAATATTAAGTAAATGATATTTAATAAATAAATTAATTAATCATGAATATTATTAGATAATCGTAAATGTTAATTAATAAATTAATTAGGATATTAATTAATTATTAATTAACCATGAGTACTGTTAATCAATATAGATATTAATTGATTAATCAATATATATATTAGTTATTACATAAACACACTAAATAATTATTAATTTAGTTCATATTTTATTATTAAATTAGTTAATTATTAATTTAGCTAATTATTTAATAAAATAATATATAATATATTGATTAATAATATTTTATTTTAAATTAGTAGATATATAAAGAGAAGAAATTGTTATTCCACCAAAAGGGTAGAACAACAATTCCCCCTTTTAACGGGTTATTCTAGAATAACCCGTTAAGAGGGGGATTAAATAAACCCATTCCTCCCTCTAGTGTTTGGATGAATTAGAGGGATAAAGTGGTCTATTCCTCACTTTATCCCTCAACCAAACACTTTCTATGTGTATAGATTTACTACTATTAAGTTTGCAAGTATAAATAATTACCAACATGAATGTCCAACTACTATGTATGCATCAACTAGTTGGGATGTGCAATGGTCATGTTTACTTAACTTTTACCCAATCAACAAGGGACTTACACATGGTAACGTCCCGGCTTGTGCCGTACCTAATGGCCCCGTGATAGTCAACATTCCTCTCTTACTTCGTTTGGTTCGGGGTTAAGTAAGAATTGGTTATTCCAGGGATAGGGTTAAGTTCAGGGTTAAGCTTGGAATAGACCAATTTTGCGTTTGGATGAAAATTGAGTTGCTTCCGGGATTTAAAAAAATAGCGTTTGGATAGATTAGATGGAATAAGAAGAATAGTGGGTAATTATAAATAGAAAATAATGATTTGGCCCTAATTATTATATTTGAAATTAAATTTTTTATTTTATATTTAAAATTTCAAATTTAAATAGTTAACTTTTATAAAATTAAAAAAAATTCAAGTATAAAATTTAAAATATAAAATTTCAAATTTAAAATTTAAAATTATTTAAAATAACAATTTAATATTTAATATTTAATATTTAATATTTAAAATATATATTCTAAGATTACAAATTATAAATTTTGAAATTTCAAATATAAAATGTTAAATTTAAAATTAAATAATTTAAAATAATAATTTAAATTTAAAATTTAAAATTTAAAATTTAAAATTTAAAAATTTAAAATTTAAAATTTAAAATTTTAAAATTTTAAATTTTAAATTTTAAATTTAAAAATTAAAAATTAAAATTTAAAATTTAAAATTTAAAATTTAAAATTTAAAATTTAAAATTTAAAATGTTAATTTTAAAATATTAATTTTAAAATATTAATTTTAAGATTACAAATTTTAAATTTTAAAAATTTAAAAATTTAAATTTAAACTTTAAATTTATATTAAAAATTAAATTGGGGTGGGATTAACTTTAATCCCACCCCAATTCTAGGGGGGGTGGGGTTTGTTAACCCCACCCATCATGGGGTTATCCTGGGATAACCCCAAGGGGTGGGGTTAACAAACCCCACCCCCTCTTTTTCTTGTTTGGGGTTAAAGGGGGGGTTAACCCCCTTAACCCCCCCTTTAACCCCGAACCAAACGGTTAAGGTATCGTTTGATTCGGGGATAAGCAAAAAGTGACTATTCCAGGGATATGTATAAATTGAGGTATAAGCGGGGATTAAATCAATTTTGCGTTTGGATGAAAAGTAGATTTTTCTCGGGAATAAGGAAAATAGTGTTTGGATGGTTTGATTGGAATTGCGAGGATAAGAATAATTATAATTTTAAACAATAATATTTTATCTAATTAATTAAGACGAAATATTAATTAAGTAATAATTTAACTTATTTAATCTACTAAATAATTATGAATATTGCTAAAAACCCTTAATATTATTAAATAAATTAATTGGTAAGTAATAATTTAATTAAATACAAATAATTTAATAAAATAATAAATTAATAAATAAATTAGTTAATAATAGTCAGATGATTAATTAAGAAAATAATTAAATTACTCAAAATATTAATTAATTAAACAATATAATTAATTATTTAATTAGTAAATTAATTAAAATAATGAATTAATTACTCAAAAAATTAATTAAATATTTATTAAAGTAATAAATTAAATAGTTAATTAATTATCTAGTTAATTAGTAAATAAATTAATATATAAATTATTAATTAAATAATATTTATTATAAATCTAGCTTGGATATTTTATTCTTTTATTATTAATTAAATATATTATGTTTATATAATTTAAGTTTAAAAAAATTTATAATCTTAATTAAATTTAGAATTAAGCTTGGAATAGCGCTATTCCGTCAAAACGATGGAATAGTTTATCCCAGCTATTCCGGAATAACCGAGAATAACGAAGTTTGACCGGGATAAAATATCCCGGCCAAACTTCGTTTCGTTTGGCGGAATAGCGGGGATAACTTCGTTATCCCCGCTTTAACCCCCGAACCAAACGGGGGGGTTATAAGTTTCTAAAAAGCTTACCACGAAATTCATCAAAAATCAAATAGAAAATAGGTGAAAATTGCCTTAATCCAAGAAAAATTTGTGCAAAGCCCAAATCAACACAATGGAGCTTCAAATCCAACCTACAAGAGTGTTCTACACTTATCAATTCCACCTCAAAAGCTCACAAAAGGAAAGCCCCAAAATAAATCCTAGTTTCTACAAAACTAGATTTTCCACCAAAATTTCTTGCAAATCTCCCAAATAGAGAGTACAAGAATGTTATTAACCTCAAATTAAGTTCCAAACCAAGCTATGAGGTGCTAGGGTTGAAGTTTGATCCTCAAACAAGCTCTTCCTTTCAATCCGGAGCTCCCCTCCAAGGCCTAGATGCATGCATCCCTAGAGGAGAGGAAGAATAAAAGGACAAAAAATTGGTGGGCACCAAGTGCCCGATGGGCGGCGTGTGGCACATCCCACGGCGCCCATCCCCTTTTCCCTGCTACTTCCTCTCTCTCTCTAAAACGCAGGGGCACACATTTTTATTTTTTTTTGGTGGGATGGGCGCCGTGGGATGTGCCACACGGCACCCATCGGCACCATCCCCAAACTAATAGTTTGGGGATGGTGCCCACCAAGTTTTTGTCCGAATAAAAGATCAAACCCAAGAATTAGAGGGTTAGGGGAAGAAATCCGAGAGAGAGAGGGAGGGGAACCTACCTATCCTTCTCTCAATCTTCAGCAACAAGAGGGCAGTGAAAGGGGTGAAGGGGTATTTAACCCCAAGAAATAAAATCCCCAAAGGCCCCTCAAAAGTCAAAATTTACAAGCTGTGCGAAAAAGCAGTCTGCAACATTGAGTATAGGTACGCGAATCTGAGTATCGATACACAACAGATTTGTTCCGGTACCCGAATCCAGTTCCGCAAAACCTGAACGTTGGAATTTTTGATTTTCTATTGCATTTCGGTACCGCAGAATCAGTACCGGTACAACTTGAATCAGTACCGGTACTCAATCGAGTTCCAAAAACCCGAGAGCTATCCAATCCAACACTCAACTGGGTTTCAGTACCTCAATTACAGTACCGGTACCCAATATAAAATCTGTAATTTTTATAGATTTTGATCTCCGGAGTCCGTTTTCGCGCTTATAAAGCCTCGAAAACATCCCTAAGCTCTCCAAACTCAGTCAAAACCTTCAGAATAGTATAAATCATTATTCTCTCATTAGAACTCTATAATTTACTGAAATTCAGTGTGCTACAATAACTACAAAAGAAATTAGAGAAAGCTAATAGATAAGGTAGCAAAAAAAAAAATCAAAGAAAAAGCAAAATGCGTAGAATTTCTGATCACTTGATTGTCACCATATATACTATCAGCAGTAAATTGATTATATATCTATATACTCTCTTCCGCCTCTGCCGCTGCCGTCGCCGCCGCCGCATCCAAAATCTTCATCTTCTATCACCACCGCCACCCCCACCAAATACGCGACGGGATCTGCAAATTCCACAGACTCGACGCGATGCGACGGTGATGAGAGCGAGTTACTGTAAGGGAGAGGGAGAGAGTGAAAGAGGTTTAGCAAAAGTTAAAGGAGTGAGAGATTAATGGAATGAGAGGGGAAAGAAAAAAATTAATCATTAATTAATTACAATAATAAAGAGAGAGAAGGTGGAGTTGTTGAAAGGTGAAGAGGCGCACGTTGAAGAAGAGGAGAAGAGTTAGGGCTATTGGAAGATAAGGAGGCCTACAATGGAGAAGATCAGAAGGCAAGAGAAAGAGAGAGAGTGTGCCCCACCCAATTAAAAAGAATAAAAAAAGGAGAAGGTGGGCCCCACACTTTCTACCAAATGAAGGAGGAATTGCGAAATGAAGGAGATTGTGCAACCTCAGCCAAAAGTATTGGGGATTAATATATGTTTATAGATATTCTCTGCACGGTGTATGCGTATACGTACACTACATGCTTAAAATTCTTTAATAGAGATTTCAAAATTAATTATTAAACATAATTTAAATTATTAGACTTTGTAGATCAGATGTATTTGAATAAGTTTTGATATTAAAATATTAGTAATCTAATATAAATTATGGTGTATAAAGTATTAATATACACCAAATACATATAAAAATCTTTTTCTCCAGTCAATTTTAATAAGATAATGACACCCTCTCCTATTCTTTAATTTGAAATAAGTCCTCCAACTTTAACTTTTTAATTAAAAAATTTATTTATAGAATAGTTATTAATAGTTTAATTAAATTTTTAAATAAAGTTTTTAGAATAATTTAACTCTACAAATATTAAAAGTTAAGAAAATATTAATAAAAAGTTATTTTTAATAATGTATATAAGACTACTTTAGAGATTTTTGAAAATTTATTTAACTATAATTTTGTCAATCTTAAAATATTAATAAATTATATATTTTAATCAATTGAAATACTACCTATCCATCACGAAGGGAGGGACCCACACTAGTTATAAATTAAAATTTAAAAACTAAATACAAACTGCCTAATGGTTGGGAGAAGCTCGAGTGCCGCACACCCGGTGTAGGGTGAGTCACCTGAAAGCGCGATATTAATTAAACAAACCCCGCTTTCATCCGGCATCATTTAATTTAATAATAATAATAATAATAATAATAATAATCATAATAAATAACAGTTTTTTTAGTTAATTAAAAAAAAAGGCGCAATCATCCGCCCTAATCAGTAATCCCTGATTTCTTCATCCTTCCTGTAGTATGGAACTCTCTCGTCCCGTTCGTCTTCTCCGCCTCCTCCTACCTTGAAACCCTAACCCACAAACCTATATTAAAAAAAAAAAAAAAACTCCATGGCTCGAGGGCTCCGCGGGGTCCGTAACGACCTCTCCGAGCTCGGGCGCCAGCTCGTCGACATCGCCTGCTTCCTACACCCGCTCCTCTCCCCCGCTTCCTTCACCGACTCCCCGCCCTCAACCCCGCGCCGCTCCCCGTCACCGGCGCCGCGGCCGCCGCCGCCGTCGCGGCTGATCGCCGGGATCCTCAGCGACCTCGCCGAGCTCAGCGGGACCCTGCGCGGCGGCCTCTCGCGGTTCTCCTCCGCCCTCCGCGGCCCCGCGGAGTGGGACGGCGCCGCCGCCCCGGATGCTCGGGCGACGGAGCCGAGCGACCTCGGGCTGTCCGATGAGGTGGTGGAGTTCGTCCGCGATCTCGCCAACTTGCCCGAGTCTTTCCTGGAGTTCCCCCTGCCGGCCGAGGATGGTAATCTCTTGCTGTTAGGGTTTTGTAGAATTGTCGACGTTTCTTACTTTTTTCGCATAATTCTCACAATTCTTTGGCTTTGAATAGTACTTATAAGATATGTAAGCTTGATCAGATGGACCTGAAACATGAATAGATTGAATTACAGAAGGGCCCCTTGTCACGCCCCGGACTAGTTATAGAAGCGGAAAATACGTGCCAATTTTTTTTTTTGAAAGTCTATCCCGCTCTACGTATAGACCCGCCACAAATATAGGGTCCACTGTGCACACGGACAGAGCCTCCTCTGTATTTGCACGGCGTACACAACATACAACAGGATCACAACCACCATCCATTCATCACACAACCACAACAACACAATAGGATTCATACAGCTAACAGTCCTTAAACCTGTATGAATTTAAGTAAGTCCTTAAGCGAAGAATGATGCGATGCACAAACAACAGATCATTCTAGAAAGTTGCTCCTTACCCAGAAGCTTTATTTTGAAACCCTAATCTCAAACAGTCAAGAATCGTTTGAAAACTGTTCTCCACACGAGAATTCTCTTTTGAAATCCCAAAAGTCGATCGATCGGAAATCCATTTGAAAGCTGTTTCCTACACGAAAGCCTTTATTTGAAAACGCTACCACGAGGGGTAGAAATCCAAGATGCGCGATATAAAGCAACAATGATAGATCTAAAAGTATCGACATCCCAAAAAGTCTAAGCATGCAATCCACATATGAATACTATACCGAATCCACAAGATCTAAGCATGCAAGACAGAACATCCATAGTGTAACTGAACCAAACCATAACATGCTAGATAAAACAATCACGGTGTAACTGAATCACATCCATAACTAACTGATAAAGGATAAGGGTGATAACCAAATCTGGAGAGAGAAGCCTCACAGGTCGGGACCTCTAGTACCACTAACTAGGCGTGCCTCGCTGCGTCCCGACTCTCACCACCCTGCTCACCTGAAAACAACAACGAGGGCGGGGGGTGAGAACATGTAAACATGTCTCCCCTCCCAGTGGGTACCGCAAGCCGACGAAGGCGAGGTGTACACACCGGCACGAGGGTCAACAAAAGATAGAAAGGTAAACAGTAGCACAAGTAAGTATGAGGCTGACATACAACTGAACAACTATGCTACTGTAAGCAACTAATATATGCATCAATGGAGATAACCACAAAGTAAACCCAATCCATAGCCACCGGAACGTATCCCTGGCACTGTCACAACCTGCTCAACCATCGGCACATAACCTCCGCAGATGCACGTGCTAAGAGGCTCACGGGTCGGATGCATGCAACCCTTTTCCGGAAAAGAACATCCCCAGGCGGTAGATCAGACCGCTGGTGTACGTGAAGTGCTAGAAGAGCTGTGACGATCGATGCGAATGCTCAATCCACAGAACGGCAACGAGCCGTGAAGCAACTGATAAGCCAAAATACGAGGATCGCTCGGAACAACAGGCGATCAACACTGACCAACTAGGTCGTCTCAAGAATTATGCAAACCACAACTACTCTACTATCCAAGCACGCATAAGTAGAGTCAACGGGAGTCAAGTGAACTAATAACTGAAATGCAAGAGAAGGGATAGAAAGGTATCACCGTAGTCCACTGAACCGACTCCGGATCGAAGTACCCACCTGTAGGAAAGCTAGAGCCTAACACCGACGGCTCTCGGAAACCACGACAGGACCTACGAAAGACTCACAGGGTCAAGGTCCACCAAGTCGACACTAAACACAAAGCTCTCACATCCCGAAACCGACGGATCGCCCGGAAAACCCACCGGGACGATCCCGAAAACCACACTAAGCCCCAGAGGGGTACCAACAGCCAACCAAGTCCTCCGCTGTCCCCCAAACACACAAAACAAAGTGGCGGGATAGCGAGCACAAGCTCGGGGTGCCACGAACACAAACGCACCCGAAAAGGCTTTCTGGGTTCCCGAAAAATGGCGATTTGGCACCGGAACCCTTCGTCGCTCATCCGCTGTCCTCGAGACTTCGGGACAGCGATGAGGAACAGCCAACGAGGCTAAATGACGAAGCCAAGTCGCTCGCGAAATCAGCAAGTGAGTTGCACGACTAAAACACGCATTTCGCCGACTATTTCATCGAAAAACGCATCGGAAATAAATCCGGATCTCCGCGAAGGGCGAAGGGGGTTGGACAACCAGTCCACAGGGCCTCAAGGATCATGCCCTTGCTGCCCGCAGCATCGCAACACTGCCACAATCACCAAAGTACATAAACAAGCAACATTTACATACATAGCAAGCATAAATAGGGCCGTTCGAGCAATCCGTTCGTCCGCACGACCTTCCGCAAGCACCAGCAGATAGGTAACGACGTAACGGAGGCCGTGCTCATAGCCCCACTGCGACAGGACCAGTCGCAAGCACAGAAAACCCATAAAAACAGTGAATAGATGCGATACAATAGCTCGACAAAGGCCGAACAGCGAAACGGCACACCCAAACAGAAAACTAAGGTGAGCATGATGATCAGCGCGTCGCTGCGATCATCGTGCTCACCTTCCCGAGCTTCGGGAGGCAACAGGGAGCTCAAACACAAGCGTACGGCCAAAATAAGGCAAAAGAAGACCCTGGCCGGAGCAGCAAGCTCCGGCCGGCTGCCGGCCGACATGCACGGCCAGCGGCGGCCAGGGTGGGATGCGGGGGTGGTGAGGAAGAGAATGCTCACCTCAGCTGGCGGCAGGAAGCGGCGGCTGCGGCGCGGGGAGAAGGGGAGCTCTCGGGTTGGCTAGGGCACGGCGGCGCGGCAACGAACGGCGACGGCGGCCGGCGGCGACGCGAGCACCGGCAAGAGGGGGTCGCCGGACGTCGTGCTGCCGGTGACCGCGACAAAGAAAACTCTCTCTCTCTCTCACACACACACACAACACATATACACAAGTGTATATTTGCACAAAAGCCCCTCAAACACCAAAAGTAAGCCCCCAGTCCCTCACAGCAAGAACAATATGCCCAGACACCCCTCCACAAACAAACTCACGCAAAACGGTGCGTGAAATAGGGTCCAGATCGCGAAACCATAAAATGTACACTTCGACCTCTCAGCGAAGAACATGCAATATCTTTCGATCCGTCCGTCGCATGTCGAAACGGATCGTGCCATCGCGTTCAGCACTGCCGAGACATCGAATCTACCATTTTGGATCGTCAGAAACGGACTCCGGATTGCGCCGTTAAGCCGTTCTCTCTCCGCAACAAAACTTAAAACAATATAAATACACTATATATACTATATATATACATATATATATATACCTATACATGTATATTCATACAAATACGGATCAAATACACAGTAAAAAGGGGAGAGGAACACAAAATTCAAATTTCATAATAAAATTTACAAATTCGAATTCTCACACCCCCCTTCCATCACTGTTGCATCAGTTTGCCTTATACGAACAAATGTTTACTGTTTTTTATGCCTACTTCCATCTTTTATATGTCTCACGATGCTATTGCTTGCTTCATCTGTCCAAATTTGATTTCCTTTTTATTGGAAACAGGATATTTTGGCTATGTAGGCTCATCTTATCTGATAAAAAACATTTCCAAGCTCTTCGCTCAGATAATATTCTGTCCCAACTCACTATCTCGTATACAGCCAGGTTTATTTGACACCAATGCATCATATATTTCCAGAACAATGATGGAAGGGGGCCCAGGTTAAACAAAGAATTTTGAATGTCAGGGGTCAAAGCAATATTTGTGAAATCCTGAGAATGTCAGTGAGTGCTTTATGCGTTTTAGCTAAATTTATTTGCAGCCCAAAATATAGAGGACGCAAAATAAACAGTGGAAGAGAGCTTAATACTAAATCTAAAATAAATTTGAGCGTTAAGTAGAAATCAGAACTAAGACTCATGAAAAAACAAGAAAAATAAATATTAGTTTTGTCACAATACCACCAAAGTTTATATAAAAGGTGTTGCAAGAGAAAAGGACTTCAAATGATCAAATCTTATCGTTATGGGTTAAATAATACCTAAGAAGTCTAGGCTATGAAATCTGCAACTGTAATAGGGCTGGAAAAAGTAGTAGCGTCAACCAAAATAGTCCATTTAAACAATCCTTATTTGATTAGAACCAGTGATTCACAAGATTCAAGTGAAAAAAGCTCCAAAATAGGTCTGCTTAGTAGAAAAAGACAGCAGGCGCTGCACCAATTAAGCAAGCTAAACGAGGATGAAGGATGGTTGAGATATGATAGTGGAGGATAGGAAGAACAAGATGGAGTGTGGGAGCAAATCACAACGAATCCATGCATGGAAGAGAGAAACAAAGAAGAAATAACAGGGTTAAATCCTTATTAGCTACATTTTTATTCACCATAACATTTTGAAAAGAGGCCTAACCGCTACTATATAAGAAACTAAAGTGAAAATCATCTCTGGAATGCATCAAATCTGGGTTCTATTTGTTGAATATTGGGGGATTTTGTGCTAGTTTTTTTATTTGTTTTTCTTGATGGTTCTCTAGAAGCATCTTGATTTAGTTGAAGTCTGCAAATAGGAATTTGGTGGGAGTGAGATAAAGAATCTCGAGCTGGTTGGCTATTTATGCGCACGTCCTAGTAAGGCTTTCGTTGATGGTTTGATGAGATTATCTAGGAAAGTATTCCTATCTTTTTCAATTTACGAAAAGAATTGTGAGTCCTAGATGCCTTACACTTTTGTTTGACAACTTTAGAAGACTCGATCAAAGATAGGGTGGGAATTTGATATGTTATGTGAAAGAAACTTCCGTTTTCTAGGTCAAATGCCTTATTCCTTTATCTCCTTTCTCTTATGTATATTCTTCTAATTGTCTTGTGTTAGAATTTATGTAATTTACATTTCTCCTTAATTCATTCTCCTCTAAACTGCAAAATTCTTTAAGTAAAAATGTGCATGAAGAGTGAAACAACACAGTTTTTATCCTCTCTTTCCCTAGTAAAATATTGTTGCAGAAAACTTTTCTCTCTTTTAGTGGTTAATGTAGCCAAAGGCCGTTGCTTAAGCATCTAGGCTGTCCCACATAGGTTCTTTTTAATCCGCACTGCCTAGTCTTACCACTTGCTCTAATTGATGAGATAAAAATGTATTTTTTTTATGATTTACTTATCTAAATTCTTTTCTAGTCCATTAGAAAAAAAAAGCCCTTATGCTTTTTTGTTATTAATTGACCCTCAGACTATCATGTTGAACGCTCGCTCCAATAGTCTCACATTGGATAGGAAAGGGATTATGGTGGGTATGTAAGGATCAAGAACCTTAATAATAATCACTGGGCTTAAGTATTTTCAGCCGGTGGTTTGGGCCTAATGAGTATTATTGCTAGCGGGTTGGGTCGTTACATTTGGTTTCAGAGCCGAATACTAGCCGAAAGGGTGAAAGCTAAGTGCTAAGCGACACAAAGTGCTACATCACAGGTTTGGTAGGAGCCACCTCTTGAGCCTGCAAGAGCCACCTCTAAAATCTCACATCGCTTGGTAATTCTCTATGTGTGTGATTTTGGATTTGGGCTTGACGAGGATGTCAGGGTCTCAACGGGGTTGGGTAGGGGTGGGGAGCCTGTAATGCACTAATACTCCCCACATTGGATAGAATTGGGTATATAAGGTTAGGAACCCGAATAATAATAACTGAGCTTAAGCATTTTGGGCCGGTGGTTTGAGCCTAACGAGTTATTTTTGCCAACAGGTCGGGTCATCATTTTGTGTCGTGATGAATTAAATACATGTTCATAACTGTATTGTCATATTAACAATTCTAGTTGCCCCTCACAGTATGAGTGGCATCTACGAAAGGAGGAAGTATATAAAATATGATGATGTAGGACAAAATATAGGGTCTTACGTTTTAGAGGGTTTCAAAATATAATTTATGATTTTGAAAGCTTTTTCAGAATTTTGAAAATTTTGGAAATATTTTTTAAAATATTTTTTGATTTTTAAAAAAAATTTCGTAATTAAAAAAAACAAAATTATGAACATTAAAGAAAAATAGAAAATTCAAAAAGTAAGAAAAAAGAAGGAAGAAAGAAAAAAATAGAAAAGATAATCAGGATCAAGGATTTAAGTGCCGTGGCATGGGGTCGTGCCGGAAACTTGCCGGCACAGTACGGCATGGTGCGTGCCGAGCCGTACTGATGCGTGCCGGTAACAAAAAAATCATGTGTGCCGACATATAATAGCATGAAATATTTATTTTCTTTAGCAACAAAATATTCTAACTATTTATTATGTATTTTTATTAAATCTTTTGAACTTCACTAAGAAAATTACTTACTAATTTAAAGAATGGAGGGTTTTGAGCTGTGCCATCGGCATGGGGGCTGTATCGTGCCGATATCTTGTTGTCACGATAAGGCACGGTAGATATGACCCGTGTCGATGGGCACTTAAATCCTTGATCAGGATTCACTCTTGAATCGAACTCGCTTCGGTACTGGACTTATTTCAGGGCGATGCATTCGCGAAGGGCAAAAAAGACATCATTGCCAAAGCATGTCTTTATTATAGATTCATAATTCATATTCATCCACCTACAAAAAAGTCTTATTCCTTATTTATACTATCCTTAACCTTAGATACACATAACTAATTTCTGATTTGATCTTATCCTAAATAACTAATTAAAACAACCTTATCTAGAGATTAACTAAAAAATAAAATTTAAATAAATAGAGGTTAAACCAAATAGAGGAAAGTTAAAAACCCTCATTTAACTAACTAAAAGATATGCTCAACAAATCTAATCTAAGTGAAAAGAAAATGAACTAAATCGGTTTAACCTGATCAACATTGGTTCAGGCCTGTTCTGCATCATTCGCTTCCCCTGCGGAGGATCTTGTCCTCGAGATCAGTTGGATTTGCAAGGTGATAGAAAACAACTAAGTGTGCAGAATAAAGTGATGTAGCATTGCAGCCCAATGCCTGCATGTCGAACAACCTGTATCATCTGAGTTTCCCGCTTGATCTTGATTTAGGAAGAATGACTGATAAGTTTATGAGACTTCATAAGGTTTGATATCAATGAGAAAGGTGGTTTCGTTGCAATCTGAAGCTTTGGTATAGAGCACTCATATTGCTAGGGCAATGAGAGTAACTCGATCTGTAATATTTCCTCTTCAACATGCTCATCTACCCTGGCTTCATGATTTAATCACGGATGCTCAAATTCTAACTCAGTCATATCTAGAACTTCTTTGCGATCAGATGGTGTGGAAGGAACTGAATCAGAATTGTCGACTCCCAATCTGTTGAGCAATTAGGGTCTTCAGTTGAACTTGTAGTTGGATCCATCGATACTCATCTCTAACCTTATCCATCCATTGAAAATCATCTTCAGCAATTTTAGCATCATCTTCAATATCTTTCAACCTCCTTTCTTCTTCCTGCAAAAATATTATGTTAAAATCAAGATGAGATATTTGTCTTTGTCTATACCACTAACTCAAGTCATCTAGTATTTCCATCCGAATATCGTTCATTTTTCTCTCAAAGTATGACTTCTAATTGTACAACCATTCATCAAACTCGACTCTTGTTATCTTACATATTTCTTTCAATGACTCTATATATAATCCCTTTTCTTCTGCTATACTTTTGAAAAACTTTTTTAAGACATTCTTTTGCATCCATGATGTTTTTTTTAACTCTCTCCATTTTTTTTTCTCCGCACACTTTTCTTTCACTTTTTTCTTTCACTTCACTTTTCTTTTATTATTATACCTTTTCTCACATTTTTTTTTTCAATTCTCACTCTGTTTTCTTCCGCAAGCCCAAAACTTTTGGCAAAACAGAGCCGTCAAATAGCCTAAGCTTTGATACCAAATCTGATGTAGATTTGAGGGCTTCAATATATAATTTATGATTTTGAAAGCTTTTTCAGAATTTTGGAAATTTTGGAAATATTTTTTTAATATTTTTTGATTTTTAAAGAAATTTGCGTAATTAAAAAACAAAATTATGAAAATTAAAAATTCAGAAAGTAAAAAAAAAGGAAATGAAGAAAGAAAAAAAATAGAAAAGATAATTAGGACTCACTCCTGGATCGAACTTGCTTCGGGACTGGACTCACTCCACGGCAATGCATTCACAAAGGGAAAAAAGACATCATTGCCAAAGCATTTGTCTTCATTATAGATTTGTAAATTCATATCCATCCCCCTACAAAAAAGTCTTATGCCTTATTTATGCTATCCTTAACCTTAGATACACATAACCAACTTCGAATTTGATTTTATCCTAAATAACTAATTAAAATAGCCTTATCTAGAGATTAACTTAAAAAATAAAAATATAAAAATAAATAGAGATAAAACCAAATAAGAGAAAAGCTAAAAATCCTCATTTAACTAATTAAAAGATATGCTCAACAAATCTAATCTAATTAAGAAAACAATGAATTATTGGTTCTGGGCCTATTCTGCATCATAGGATGTTAAGAGGATTTATTTTTTATATATAATATATTTTTTTTAGTTGTCTCTCACCTGAAGTAGATATATACATTGCCTTGCGATGACTAATTTATCTGAATTTTCAGCAAGAGATGAGGTTTTCGAAGTTAAAGGATGTATTCTTCTAATTTAGTTAAATTTTAGGCTTAAATTATAAAAATACCCCTTGTGCTTTAGCGCTTGTCTCAATTACCCCCTACATAAAAAATAATATCAATTACTTCCTACACTTTGTTATTATCTCAAATAGATCTAGCTATTTGGGATAATTGTTGAATTCAGCTATAAAAATTTGTAAAAACAGCTTTTGCAGATGTAGTTATCTATAAGTAATGCAGTAGAATCATAAAAAGTGAATAACTTTCTCAATAAACTATCAATTTTGATAGTATTAGCAACATAGGAGATCTCCTTTATCTAAATTTTTTATATGTTTTTTGAGTTGCAAGTTGGATATATGTTGAGATGTGGAATAGTGTGATATGCCAACTCGTTTTAATGAAGTTTTACAGCCTAAGTAGCCAATTTTTCCAATTTTTTGGATCTATTTGAGATGATCGCAAAATGTAGGGTAGTAATTGATGCAATCTTTAATGCAGGGGGTAATTGAAACGGAGGCTAAAGTGCCAGGGGGCTTTTTAAAATTTAGCCTAAATTTTATTTAGTATCAACATGGCAGCTATGGTGACACTGCAATTGCAGCTCTTTTATTGCTTGTTGAACCCATCCTTTGTGAACAACTCTTACTTCTTATGATGATTGTATTAAACAATACAATGTAAAATAGCCATAAGTTTTCATATTGAAACTGTGCTATGCAGATTTTGATATGTCTCACATTCAAAGAGAGCATATTGCAGCTGTTGAACGGTTAGTGCCAGATTTAGCTGATCTGCGGATTAGACTTTGCCCTTCTTATATGAGTGAAGATTCTTTCTGGAAGGTTTATTTCACCCTATTGCATCCACAGCTGAATGAACATGATTCAGAGCTGTTATTGAGCCATCAGGTTAGAGTTTCTTTCATGTTTGGATGTAACTATTTTTTCAGTGTTATTTTCTTGTTGAATAATTGTTTCAGTCAAGATCTTAGCAACTTCTAATACATTACAATTTGGTTCCTTATGTTTTAATTAGACCAATTATTCCCTGATCTTACCCAATTTTGGCAAACACATTTCTACATTTGTCTTTGTCCAAATCCTTGGTATCCATTAGACATGCTCTGCATGTGACCAGAACTAATCTAGATAAAAATTCTGCTCATTCTTCACCATGATTTGTTTTATAGCAAATGTGAATGGAATAGCCAATAGAATAACTGTGGCAACGTGCAATTTGACCCTATTTGGTGGTAGGAACTTCAGATGAAAATTAAATAGAGTAATCAGTTGGTCACCATCTTAACTGTCCTTAGATTTGTCCCTTTTCCTTTTATTTTCCTAAAAATTTCTAACTATGTTGTGATCAATCGGTAATTTGTAATATTTTTTAGGCGATTGTTGCTCCAATTTTCAACTTGGACGGTTATTCACGTTTTGATGCATGCTAAAAGAGAGCTGATGTTTCCCAATCTTTATTAGCACGTTATTATGTTCTTTGAGGAGAAGAGCAGGGTGGGAAGGGATAGATCTAGGTCATATAGGCTTAGAATTGATTTGACTTATTGAAATTAAATTTGTCTCTGGTTTTATAGCACATTTTTGTTGCTAGCTAGTTTTTTCATTCTAGTAACAACAAGGGGGAAACATTATTATGCAACTCACTTTGTTCAAGTCCTTTATTAATTTCCTTGTATACTTAAGTTTCTTTTGGTTAATATACTTACCACACTAAAGTCTTATTTAATCTCTTTGGAGTGATATAAATTATCAGATGTGATCTATAATGTGTAAATACTCTTTTATGAAAGAACATTAGATTTAAAAGCTTATTGCGTAGGTATCATTATGTTCCGATAGGCGGTATGCGGTATCCATGCGGTTACCCACCGTATAATGCATATGCAGTGTGCTGGCGCATATGCGGTCTAACTATTAAAATATTAAAAATATTTATAGGTATTAAAAATACATATGAAGGCTTCCTATTGAAGCTAAATAACTAAAATAACAATTCAGAATTCACAAGTTGAAATAGTTAATTTCAAGTAACGGATCTTATATGCAGTCATGCACATATGTACCACTAAACTGATAATTAGCAATTTACTCTTAAATATAATATAGAGAAATAAATAGAATTTCGATTGAAAATCATAAAAATGTTGAACAAAAATCAATTTTTTAAAAAAGCGTATGCTAAGGCCTCGTTTGGTCTCGTTGTCATCTTTTATTTTTTAAACACTAATTCTATATAATTTGATGTGTTGGAGGAAAGTCTTTTCTTTTGTCATTATAGTTGGTTAGCTTATAATATATCTGGTTAAGTGATAGATGACAACTTGTTTAAAAAAAAGTGGAAGCGAAAAAAGTTGTTTTCTAGTTTTTATTTTTTGTTGTCAAATAAACACCTTGGATGAAAGGATTGCAAGCAATCCTCTATTTACTCCTACATATTTTTATATAAAAAAATTGTACTTAAAAAGACAAAAATGAACATGATACCAAACGATGCCTAAACTTTTGTGAAGAGTAATAATTTTTCAATAAACTGTCATTCACATCATCCAACAGACCAACAATTTTTTTTATAAAAAATCTAATCTAATAACATCTAACAACTATAAAATAATTCACCAATATTTATAAACATACCTATTAGATATATTAGGAATAATATTGGTTATATTTATATAAAGATAATTGCATTTATATTCATTATTATTAACTAAATTTGTGTGGAAATAGTCATATGTATATGTATACTCATGAACCAAGCAATCTCATTCAACATTGCGTTTCAATCCCATTTTTTAAAAAAATGCCACATATGCGGTGCTACCGCATACTACACCGCATATTGTATATGCAGTCCGAACCGCATATGCGGCTGCCTTTTGAAATAAAACTAGTTCCAAAATTAATTGTGTTAAAAAGCAATTACTCTTCAAATGACAAATAACTGTTAAAAAGTTGTTACTTTTACCCAGTAAATACCTTAGATGTTGTAGATTACACATAGCAATTCGAAATTTCATTTTATTTTAAATTGAAGGATTGAGATTTACTTGATTGGTCTATAATAGGCCAAGGTTCAAGCAACGATTTCCTTGTACCAATATCTCAGCACATATCTTTGAGAAATTATTGCCTACAGCGAGTGTATCCATGCACCTCATGCACCACACCTAATATTTGATGATTAATGTGATAAATCAAAATCTAATTCGATAGATGTCATCTACAATATCTAAAGAGTCTTTGTATAAAAATTATATATTTTTTTAAAAAATCTATTACCTAGGCATCAGATAGTCCCAAAAATCATTGGCATAAAAAGGGCCATTGTCCGATTAATAAGAAAGTGATGTCCAAAATATATGATTTTTGATATGTTGGCCTTTTGAATATTATAGAATATATCTAATGAGTTAGATTCTAATTTTGAGGCTCTATGATAGAGTTTTAAGGGTGCGGTATATGAGATTTTCTTGAATGTCAATCATCAGGTGCAAGCAATAATTTCTCATCTCTCTTTTAGGACTTTTACACATTAAAGCAGCAAAGATCATCTGTTTAGATATATGGCCCTGTCAAATTGGAATTTCATATATAACTTTTGAAAGTGTTACAGAAATATCTTTTATGTTATCCAATTATAAATTTAATTTTGTATTACAACATGAAATAATATTTTTATCTTAAAAAACATAATGGCTGGTTGTCTAGAAGTCAAATAGTTATCACAGGCACAATTTTACTCTTTTCTTATTAGAGAAAGCTCATAGGCAAACATTAACTAAAGCTTGATACATTAGCCACTTCATAGTAAGAACAGTCTCCTAAACTGAGAGGCAAACAACGCCCAAGTGTTAAAAGAACCTAGCTCTAGAAACTTAACCCAGCTAAATGCGGAAATAAAGTTCCACAAGCTATCCAAATAGGCCCACTCAAAATAGTACCAAGCCCAGAGAAGACCTGGAACAGGTCCAAAAGGAAAAAAAGGTGAAAATGATGTGAACAAGGCGTAAGTCCCTACCCTAAACTAAAACGACAACCAAATGATGCGGCACAAAACTAAATAAAATCCAAACAAACCCAATAGTAGACAATACACACATCGAACACCAAAATAAAATAGCAATTAGGTCCTTCCCGAAACATCATATTCCAACCCATCAATAGCAACCCCTTAAGGCTATGTGGAAAAAAGGGGGGTTGAAGCACACATCAACCACTAGCTTGCATGCGTGATATGTATTGATTTCTTTCTTGATAACATCTGACAAGCATCCGGGGAACTCAATACTACTCTTTGCTTGAATGAAGCCATAACCGACAAAAGGCTTATGCAGCCACCACTTCAAGAAGCAAGTAATCGTATGATATGATTGCCTCAAACTCTAATGCCACACCTATCGTCATCTCTAAGTCAGAAATGATGAGTCACGATCCATTAGAGGAGGATGCGATCAAGAGAGAACAAGGCCACATGGGAGGGGGTGGGAAAACTATGTACGGGGAAGAAAATGAGGAGAGACGAGAGAGAGAGAGAGGGCTGATAAAAAAAGTGACAATATTGAAAAGGAAGGACAACAATGTGGAAAATATGGAAAAAAAACAAACCCCCCCAAAAAAAAGAAAGGAAGAGAGGAAGAAGGCAAAGAAGGGGAGAGATATAAGAAGGGGGTTGGGAACAGGGGAAGGGGAAGAAATGGAGTCTACCCACGTCAAATCCCCTTCGGAGGGGCAAAAGGAGACAAGCACAACCATTTTAGTCTCAATTTTAATAAAATTCATAAGGCTGAAATTGGAGAATAATGAGGATTTGACGCAGTTAGAACTAAAATCAGGATTAAATACAAAATTTCTAGCATTTTATCTAGAGGAATAGATTAAATTTGTTATTACTTTTTGGTTATTGTTTGGATAAGAGTGATTTAGAGTGATCCGTTTATTGTTGGATTTATTATTCTTGACTTCAAATGTTAATTCTAGATGTTATTAGGCATTTTACGTGTATAGTCCTATCAAGTTACTCTCTAATGGAGATATCATAGTTTATATTTATTCCAAATTTATTTAATCAGTTTTCAACAACTCTTGTCTCTTATTTTTGTCACTTGATGAAGATCCAAACATCCTGATTCATTTGTATGCCAATTTGTCTGAGTAACTGAGTTTAATGGCTTTGATTCCGTAAAGCATCAGTATATTATGGTACAGTATTATTAGTTCATGACAGAATAACAGCCCTGTTGCAAAGAATGGGCCCTTAGCTAGTTGTTTTGAATATACCGGTTTTGCTTATCTTCACATTTACTCAATTTTTTTTGGTAATGATCTTTAATATAAAAGTTTCTCTCATCTCTTTTGTTTTTGATCTCCTAGTTCTTCAAGGTGATCATTAATTTTAAAACCTTGGTAATGTTGTTTGCTCTACCACTTTTATTTCTCACCAAATCATAATTTTGATCTAATTTCTTGTTGAGTCACTAGATTATTGAATCTTTGAAGGTTATGATTCTTCCAATACGTTGGATTACCTTTTCTGGTTGTTTATCTTGTGATTCGTGTTTGCAGTTCAAGCTCCTTGGTCTACAGAATAACTCTTATCAATTCTATCATTTGAATATATGTTCCTCGATTTTATTGAAATGAATATTTCTATCTGTTAATTCTCTTTTTAACGCATAAAACTTCATGTTTATTTTTCTTTCAGTAATCCATTGTCCCTTATCTAGCTGCATCTTGCTCATCATCCTTCCCCGCATATGTTACTGTATATTGTCATCATTTATTAACTTATTAAGGATTCTCTACAGCCCCTTTCAACTATAACGCACTTCTACTCATTGTTTTTGCATGTGTAACTTCTGTTGTCTTTTCCTTTGCCATGATTGGCTAATTCTTCAACAGGAGATCCTACTATGTGAAATAGCCGTCTTTCTTCTTCGTTTGCTCCTTCATCAGTCAATGTAACTTCTTTGGTCTTAGTCTCAAACATTTCTTGCTCAGAAAACAGCGTCCCAAGAATTAGCACAGTATTGATATGGTTCTCACTAATCAGGAAGATGTGAGAAAATATACAAAAATGTTGGACTACTAATGAAGACATTCACTGTGAGGAAGGAGCAGCCTCAAGTTAGGAAATAATGAGAGACTGGTAGATTTAGTGGCAAAAGGAATTCTTGTAGATGTTAGTTTGATTAAGATAAAGTTGTGAGGTATGAGGAATTCAGGGTCGCATGTAGCTGATGATCACAGGTTTTCTTACTTCCACTAGCTTGTTCTAGGTATGAAAAGAAAGGTAAGAGATAAGGTGGGTGAAGAGGATATTAAATTTACCTTCTGATATTGAATCTTTCAAGAGCAATCTCTGTATGTTTTACTTTATTGTGGAAAGCACTTACTCTTATATAGTTAAGGCTGGAGTTCCAATAGCTTAATTCTTAAACCCTAGTTGTCTTCATGCACATTGGTAGATTATGGATATGGTTCTGTGGTTCTGTAGTCGTCATTACTGCCGAATCAGGCAATTAAGCATCTTTTTTATTGGAAAACTGCATTGATGTAATAAATAGCTGCTAGCACCTTTGATCTTTACATTATATACTCTCATGCTATGTCTCCTTTTTGTAACTTTTGACTGTCTGAGGTCTCAAAAACAAGGTATTTATGGATAACAGTTTTGTTCGAATTCAAATCTCATCTAAGACATTGAAAACTTTGGCGAGTCACAAAGTTGGTTCCGCAAGTAAATTTTGTCAGCTTGCAAGTATTTAAGGGTGACGGCTAGCTTTAGAGTAGGAGTCACCTCATTCTAGCAGCACCTTTTTAACTTGGATGGTTTGATTGCCTGCGGTAACTTGATTGAATCATGCTATCCTTGACAGCTGTCTTATTGTGCAAAGATAAGACTCATGCAAACACATGGTCTTACGGAACGATGTAACTAGATTATATGGTAGATAGCCTGGTTTGATTACTCAGCCAGGACCAGCAGAGTGCAAGAAGCATCAACATTTGTCTACCAAAAGTAAGTCCCTTTTGACCTGGCTTCTGGACCGGCTTATTTATTTAAGGAAAGAAAAATTTTGGGTTTGGCAAACAAAAGGTTTAGAGCTTTTTGCTGGAGCTGGAAGCAATACTGAGCTTCTAGTGCAAAAACTTGTAAGCTCTAATGCTTCTTGATTCGTCAGGAAGATGTTGGGAGATTTTGATGAAAAAGTTCTTCAGTCTTCTTCAAACAACTCTGCGCAAATAGCATATTTGTAGAAGCACCAATCAGGCCATGTACGCCCCAAGTGGCACATTGGTCTGTTTTAGCTCTTCAATTAGGTTGTCATACTTTGGTTAGTTAGATAATTCTTGTAAATCTAGAATAACCAAGATATTTCTTATTGTAGTCTATTAACTTAGTAACTGTTCACACATTTGTTTGTAGCCTTTTCATTAAGAATATCTGACTTATTGATATTGTTATATGGGAATTGAAGAGAATAACCTGCTAACATTGCTTGAGCCTCACTTGATTTCTCTTGTTGGAATTTTATCCAATAGGCTATGTGGAATAGTGGGAACGAGAGTTAGACCTATACTGTGAATATGACCAAGTATCTAGTACCTGATATGACATGACGATCAGTTGTAGTTGAATCATATCCTATCATGCCTATATCTTTAAAGATTTAGAATGGTTGTCAGTGGCTGTCAGCCAAAATCCAGAATCAGGTCCCAGAAAAGCTGTTTGATAAGTATGTGAATTATTAGTGGCTTTCTCTGTTTCGATGCTGCATTCAGTACATGTGATTTGATTGATAATATAAATAGAAAAATTCTCAATTGATATGCATATAGGAGATTATTTTGTAAGCTACATTTGGCTACATTTGGCTACACAGAAGCTAATTGAGCAACATTCAAGAAATCTAGAATTAATTTTAGAGTTCTATTATTGTTGTTCTGGATTCCCGCCTAATTGCTTATGACTTTTTTGGATACCTGTACTTGTCTTCATCCTTTTGCAAGGGGTTGTCTTTCGTTCGAAGGCATAAAAAGATGACCAGCAAATAAGATCACATAATCCATATTAATTGAATTTACTAGCCAGAAAATTCAGAATATTAAAGCCTTGTTTTGCTACGTTTACGATTTTTTTCAACTCAATATCCTACAGTATTGAATGTGCTGGCAGGTGGACTTATGTAACGTTGGTTAGCCTGCAAACTCATCTTTTCTAAAGAACACAGAAGTGAAAAAAGACTTGCTACAAACTTTAATTTCAGTTGCCAAACCAACCTCGTAGATGTTATTGCAAACAGTCGTACCATTTTTCGCTGCATTCAATTGCAGGAATTTTGAGGGGGGAAAAGATAAAATATGAGCGTAACAAAACAAGACCTAAGACTTCGCAAATAGGTAACAGCCTTGGTTGTTGGAACGAGTTGTATGAAGATAGCTTTGAATGAGGATTTCCACTACTGGTTGCATAGAACTGCGACTATTAGTAAATTGTGTATTTTTACAATCTTGAATTTTCGGGAAACTAGGTTCCGCTCCAACAAGAAATTTTTTCCCATCGTACAGGCTAGGGTTTATTTTTCCCCTCATTTATTTATAGACATTTTTCACTTCCCTTTAGATGCCAGCTAGAAACTAGCAAATATCACTTGAGTAACCACAAAGAGAGATGCTAAATACAATATTTTATGATCCAAACATATCCTGAAAGTTCAAATCTACTCTGCAATCAGCAAGCGAAAGCTAATCCTACACATGTTATCACTGTGCTTGTGCTGGTTAGTTGTGCTTATGGTTGCAGCTTTTGTTTCTGTCTTCTTGTGTTATGTTATAAATTTCTAATGTCGAAGGTATGTGAATAGATGCACAATGATTACCTAGTCCTTTATATATATATATACATATATATAGAATGAGGCTACTATACTATCTATAGTATCGGGGCTCCGGTACTATAGTTGCTTTTTCGATCTTAGGGTGTTCAAATCAACGATCCACACCGTTGAAACTGATCTAGGGTATGTGAAGTTCTTAGAAATAAAATTTTAGTTTTTTTCTATATCGTTTACTTAGTAAATAAATCATGTCAAAATGAACGGTGGAAATTGAATAATCCTTAAAATTTGAGTATATGAGTTTCGAATTCAAGATCAAGGATGTTGACCTTCTTCTATGTAGTTTAAAGTATTTTCTATCAAAATTTGAATAAATATAGATTCTTCTCCACCGTTAAACTACAAACTCGCCATAATAACCATTAAAATTTGACAATTTTGAAACGGTTTGATCACAAAGTAAACTACGTCGAAAAATTATAAAATTTTATTCCTAAGAACTTCAAATATCCTAGATCAGTTTCAACGGTGTGGATCGTTGATTTGAACACTCTAAGATCGAAAAAGCGACTATAGTACCGGAGCCCCGGTACTATAGATAGTATAGGAGACTAGCTCCATATATATATATATATATATATATATATATATATATATATACATATATGTATAGAGTCCGGCTACTATGCTATCAATAGCACCAAGCACTTGGTACTACCAAGTTTTCTGCCGTTAGATCTAACCCTTTAACTATTTCCACCCGTTAGATCATACTATTCAACCAACCACCCACTCAACCCTAGGGGGCCCACATCATCCTAACCGCATATTTCTTAATCCAACGGCCGAAAACTTAATAGCACCAATGACTTGGTACTATTAATAGTATAGTAGCCTAGTTCTATATGTATATATATATATATACATATACATATATACATACATATACATATATACATATATATATACATATATACATATATACATATATACATATACATATACATATATATATACATATATACATATATACATATATATATACATATACATATATACATATACACATATACATATACACATATACATATATACATATATACATATATATATACATATATACATATACATATATATATATATATATATATACATATATATATTCTGGAGGTTGTCTTTTGGCAGTTTGATCCGATTTTAATGAGAACTTTATCCTCAGGTAGTGGACTCTATGCATGTGAGCATGGAGGATATGCAGAATAGGCCAGATTCACAATCTCATAATTCCGAGACAGAGAGCTCTTCTGGGATGACTGGGATGACCTGCAGGGAAAGCATCGTTCGACAAGAGAACAGCCAATCTTCAAATGCTCAACCACTCACCAAGACAGCATCTGAACAAAGCATTGGTCAATGGTCGGAGATACGGTCTTCAAAGGCTCAACCGCTCACCAAGACAACATCTGAACAAAGCATTGGGCAATGGTCGGAGATACCTTCTGATGTGGATGTCCTGAGCGAGATTAGAAGATTGCATAGCACTGATGATCTATCGTGTAGTGAAAATGTTGGGAAGAATATTGTTGTGATGGAGGAGTACATGGATTCACTACTCGGAGAGGAGACACAAGTGCATTCTCTTAGTTCATCCGTTAGACGGGATGCGTTAAGGAGAAAACCTGTTTCTGCTTCTTCGGATGATTATAGTCACCCTACTCAACGATTGCCTCAAGCTAAAGCCATCTCTTCTGAGGGATCTGGGAGTTGGCGTGTTGGTGGAGACTCTGACTTCGAACTTCTCTGAAAAGCCTTGAAGTTATAGTTGATTTCTGTATAGTTGTAATAAAGAGAAAAAGTATAAATACATTCTCTTTTCCTCGTCCTTTTATTTTATTTTTTTTCTGTTTCAAATCTGTAAATGTGTCTCTGGAATGATGGTAATTATTCACGTCGTAAACTAACTTCTCGAACAGTGCTTAGTCTGGTGAATTAATGTTCTCCCTTGGTTAATATGCCCTGTGAATGACCGTTTTATAGTAAATCTTATTTAAAGACTTGGATTGTTGTGCAACTGTCTTTGATGGTGTTGTAATAGTAGGTAATTGGAACGGCAGCCGTGTTAGTAGCGTATTATGCTTTGAGCTACAAGGTGGCAAAAGTGGAATTGGCAATACACCACGTAGTAATATTGTGGAATTGATTGTGCTGATCTACTGTGACTCTGTTTGGAAGCACAATTTTGTCTAATCTGTCATTGGAGTGCCAGATAGTCAGCATTATCTGCTGTGACAACTACAGTTTAATAAGTTATTCAATAATAATTTATTCGGTAAAAAAAAATTTGTCTGGTTGAAAGCAAGGAGCTTGATTTTTTAGAAGAATTTGGCACCTATAATTCTGTATGATCGCTCTCAAGTTTTGAAAAAATAATGTGAAGGCCTAATATGATGTTATTATAGATATTTTATCACAATTTTCATCTACCAAAGGGGATTTTAGCCTATTAGTCCTCTCGAAAACTTTTATTGTAAAAATAGACTCACGAAATTAAAATTTACAAAAATAGGCCTGGAATGGACACTGGCTGGGAATTTCGTAAAGACGGCGAACCATCTACCGCTTTCAACTGAAAGCGGTAAACGGTTCGCCGCTTTCATAAAATTTTAAAATTCTGAGAAGGCGGTGAATGGTTCACCGTCTTCTTTTAAAGAGCCAAATTGCGAAAAATGCATATAAAGCGGTGAATGGTTTACCGTCTTTAAAGACGGTGAACAGTTTACCGCATTTAAAAACGGTGAACCATTCACCGCCTTTAAATGCGGTAAACCATTCACCGCCTCCTTCGTTTTCTCCAACCTGTGCTACAAACTTGCAAAAATCCCCACATTTTACAAAGTAAAATTTTGACCAAACATTACAGCACACTTCAATATGAATAAACTGAGATAATACTATAAATAATTCATGTCCAAAAGTTCAAAAATATCAAATATACATGATAATTCAAAAAATTACAATAAAATCAAAATCAAGCCCTCTCAATGCCTCTCACATGCCCTCGCCCTCGTCCCCTGCCACGTCCATGTCCGCGTCCTCGACCTCGTCCTCGAATATGTATATCATGCTCTATCTCAGGATGCACGGGCTCAATGCCATGCATCTGATCAATATGCTCGATGGCGATGCCCTCAACAATCGGCTCTATCTCTTGCGTGTCAATGGCTGATGACACTATCGGAGGCTGCGACTCAACTATAAGCTCAGTGGCAATATGAGCATGTCGTCGTCGTCTACGTAAAAAAATCCAGCATGACGTAAGTGCTCTATCACCCCCGGATGCTCGACCGTCCATGTGTTCAGTATACGGCCATGCTCCGTAAACTGAACTGGCGCATATCCATGTAAGATTACTTTTACTTTTTAAATTAGTATATAAAGTAGCATGTAAATTATGAACTAAACTATGCATGCATAACTAGCTATACCTCTGCGCGCACGAAGCTCGAACGATGTCTAGCCTGGTCTGATAGAACTGATGGATCAACTGGCCCGGGCTCCTCGTGATCGTCCATTTACGAAATAATGTATACAAATTAGTGACCATTAATTTAAACATTAAAGGATAAATGTAAAAATAAAAACATTGTCGGTAGTCAAATATACGCCAACAACCTAAATCTCTACGTCTACGGCCTTGATTTGTTCTATCTTGATTACTTGGACATGTCGTCCTATAATGTCCTTGCTGTTTACAGATAGTGCACGTAGTTCTTCGCATTCCTTCTCACTCGTCCATGGCGTTTCGAATACGAGTGGATCTCGGACGGCCTTTCTTTCTCCTGATAGGTGGGGGCGCCAGTGGTGGTCCTTGAGGGCGTGGCCAGCTTCTTTTGTCAGGAACATGGTGAAATTGAGGGGTATAAGCACGACGATAATACTCACATGTATACCATTCAGAACACAGACTATAGTAGTCAATGTTCATTTGACCATTACTGCATACAGCTAGAAGATGTGAGCATGGTATCCCAGTGAGTTCAAACTCTCGACATGAACAAGTCGAGCTTCTCCCATCAAAAATCACTTCATATTCTCCATTTCTAGAAGTAACTTGAAACTCGTTTACTTCGAAGCGCAGCACTCGGTGTCCTCTTGCGATTGTCAGACTTGCTTTAAGTAGTTCATCATGTTTTGGTGCCAACACTGTTGAGTATGTCTCACCCTTCTCACGACGCTTTACAAAATAATTGTTCACCTTATAAAATGTAGCGGCCACAAATGCCGTAATAGGTAAACCACATACACCTTTAAGCACCCCATTTAAACTCTCTGATCGATTTGTCGTCATTGTCCCAAAACGTCGGCCTCCATCAAATGCCCAAGCCCAATATTCCCTTTCTCCTTGGAGCTCGTGCACCCAATGCCAAGCTCCCGGATGCATTTCTTTCAACTGATCCTTATGCGGATAATATTCTCTTGCAGTTGCAGCACTTCCTATTCCCGTATAAAATTTATTGAGCACGTTTTTATTTTTAAATCCGACTTTTTTCATATTTGCCTTCATATGGCGGAGGCACCAACGGTGAGCATGTCCCTCGCTTCTTGGAAACTCCTCTGCAACAATCTCTTTTAACCCAGGAAAGCGGTCTGAAATAAGACAAATAGATCGATCACGTGTCACGAATACCTTTAAATGTCGTAAAAACCAACGCCAACTAGCCGCATTCTCTCCCTCGCAAATAGCAAAAGCCAACGGATAAAGGCCATTATTTGCATCTACACCCGTCGCGATCAACGCATGCCCTTGATACTTTCCATACATATGAGTTCCATCAATGCTCAACAATGGTCGACAAAAAGAAAACCCATTAATTGACGGCCCGAATGCCCAAAATACTCGTCCAAACTGCCGAACGCCATTCGGTAGTATTTTAGGATCAAGACGCCATTGAGTCCCAGGATTCACGCGTTGTAGTGTAGATAGGAAGCGACCAAGATCGCTGTACGACTCCTCCCAACCCCCGTAAATGATCTGCAAAGCTTTACTTCTAGCCTGCCACGCCTTCGAATAAGGTATGTCTACATGCAAATCAGTACGCACATTTTTTTTTATTTCCGCCGGCGTCAAAGTAAGCTTCACCCTCAATGATGGAAGAATATGTCGACATATAAGAGATGAAGTACAATTTCGATGTGCAGTGTTAAGCACCGGAACTAAACAGGTATGTGGCCCGGTATATGTTTTGACTCTAAAATAACTCGCATCTTTTGGCACCGAAGCATGTAGTCTCCAATGACATGTATCTACCATGCATTTCACTGTATAAGCTTTTGTCGTCGACTTTATTACTTTCATTTGTACGTTGTGAGCAATATGCCATTCCCCTAGAGTGTGCAATAAACTTAGTTTATCGTGAAATATTCGACCAACCCATGAGCCATCAACACTAGGAGGGCACTGCTCAATCTGTGAACGATCAAATTCACTGTTATCGACCACATACTGGTCCATCCAATCAGCATCCTCTACAAAATGCTCTGGATGATCTATAAACTCTGCACCTTCATCTGGATCATCAACGCATTCATTATTGGCGGTTGGATCATCAATCTCAGCATATATAATATCTGCGAGGACTCCTAGTCCGCCATCATGATCCTCATCACTGTGACGACCTTCAGCTACGATATTCTCACTTAAGGCCAAATTCCGAGGTTCATGTTCAATACCCTCTCGATCAGTATGGGAATCGTCTTCAGCTACCTCCACCTGATTTTCTATCCCAACTTGAAACTCGCTTCCCAATGGATAAGATCCAAAGTCATGCAAATCATGAGAGGCAGAAAATCTGTAATTTTGTTGTAATTATTTATTTCGGAACAAAAGACATAATTTTGTGATTAAATAAATTATAGTATATTCTAACCCTTCTTCACATGGGACACCTTGTTGTCCGTCCAGTGGGGCATGAGAACTAGATGTCGTGGCATGATGAGTAGTATGTGGGAGGGAAGGACGACCACCAACAACTACATTTGGAAATTCGTACTCTCTGCAATTGATTGGAGAAAGCAATCTAAACATTTCTTAAATCAAAATAACTATACGAAAATCAGATTTTGCAAAACTAACCTAGGTGCATCAGCTCCTGCTCCAATGTCAGCACAGACGGATTCTCTTCTGGGGCCAGGGGATAATACACCAACATCAAAATCACTATTTAACATTCTTGAATAATACCCCTGAGTTACAACTATCTGTTTTTCAACAAAAATTACCAAACACTCACAGTTCTCCGACAAAGCCATCATCCCATATAATGAGTCATCGTCCGTAACATCACCCACATCGAATTGATTTCCCCCGGTCGAATATCGTACTTTGATAATTAGACGATACTCATCTCTAGGAATATCAGTCAATCTATATATTTTTCTCTCGAATTCCGTAAATGTAATATCCACTGGGATGCCACTTAATTTCTTACGACCGCCAATATACTGTGGAATGCCATCTTGCACCACTACGTGTCCATTCCAATGAACGTTAATGGCCACTTTACTACGCGTCATCCTAACTTGCAAAAAATTATAAAATTTGTAAACTAAAGTAGCCATTAAAAATTATGACCTAATTTAAGATCAACTAGGATCAGTCAATCTGTTTTTCAACAATCAATTTCCTAATATAAATATATTTATCAAATTATGACCTAATTTAAGATCAACTAGGATTTTTGCAAAGCAATCCATTCCATGTTCCATTTCTATTCCAATCATGAATCAAACATGCCCTAAGAAGTTTTAATTTCTGATGAACCAAACATTACCTAATTTGTAAACATAATTTTTCTAAATTTCTTACCTACAAAGTAATTGAGACAATGTGGGAAAATGTGGGCACCACGGCGGCGGCCTTGGCGGCGGCGACGTCAGTGGCGGCGGCGGGGACGTCGGCAGCGGCGGCGGCGGCGGCGGCAGCGACGTCGGCGGCGCTGCCAGGGGGGCTCGGGAGAGGAAGGAAGAGTGAGGAAGGTGGAGGGCTCGGGGAAGAGTGAGGAAGGAGGAGGAAGGGTTCGGGCGGGCTGGGTAGGGCTAATGAAAGCGGGGAACGATTTACCGCATATAAATACGGTAATCGGTTCACCGCGTTTAAATACGGTGAATGGTTCCCCTCTTTTAAAAGCGGTGAACCGTTCACCGCTTTCAATGGTTAACTTTAATTAAATTTAGAATGGACCTATGAACGCGGTAAATGGTTCATGCGGTGAACCATTCACCGCTTACTGAATGCGGTGAACCATTCACCGCATACGTCGTATTTTGCGACCGTGGCAACTCCAAGCCTATTTTTACAAATAAAATTTTCACAGGACTATTTTTAAAATTATAAAAAATATTAGGGTTATTTTTTAAAAAAATTCTCTACCAAATGCTATAAATTTTTTGAGTAAATAAAAAATATATGACAAGCAGGATGTTCATGGATCAAAGAAGGCCTACAAGCCTCTTGGCGATTGAATTCTATCCTAATAATCACTGTAGTAAGTTACAAATTAAGTTTTGTAATATGTTGTTCTTTAACTTAACATATTGTGAGTTGCTGCTGCTACCACGTATTATTCTAAATTGTATTATTTTGTGACGCACTCAGTGTACACCTAGATTAGGCGTATGTTTAGATTACGCTAAGCTAGTTTGGATTAACTTTTAATTTACTTAGGAAAAATTGAAAAACCTATGTCTATAGGTGTTAAGCTAGTTTGGAGTAATGGGTGCAAGGGTGTAATAAAGGCTGTGCCGGGTTGGCACCGATCCACATTTACCCGAACGAAATTGGGCGGGATTGGGCCGACACAGCCAAGCTCCAAATTCAAGCCGGACCGTGTCCGGCCGGATCTCCCAGCCCTGCGGCCCAGCACGGCCTCCCGGCCCTGATGGCACGAGAAGTGCCAGGCCGAGCCGTGTTTTGGGTCGGTCCTTTAACGTTTATTTTTTTCTTAAAAAAATAGTAAACAATTTAAAAATATAGAAGATCAAAATGTTTGTCTTTAAACTGCTATTTTGATCCAAAAATTAAAAATTTCAAGAATATTTATAAATAGCAAAAATTTAAAGTTTTTTTTTTTATAAATTTAAAAATAATTGAACCAAAATCCACCTCTCAAGGTTTTCCCACGGCAGACTTCTTCTCTCCTGCCATGCAGATGTTGAAAGAAGAGAAAGAGTCCTTAAAAGAAGGGCTTCTCCCCAAGGACTATCAGGCACCAGGGACTTAGGCAATAGCTGGGCCTTGGGGGGCCGTCAGTCCCTCTCAGCCCGGTAGGCATCGACCATATAGGTCAGAATGTGCCGAGCCACGGGCCGCCCTTCTGATCCGGCGCGGCCAGGCTCATTGCGGGCTGTGCCGTGCTAGGCCGATGAGCCCGCAGAAGTCGGCCTAGCACGGCTAGAAGGATCGGACCGGAATAGGCTGGGCTGACACGGATACTACAGTATCTGTGCTATGCCTTAAGCCAGCCCGCTGCCATGCCGGGACGGGCCGTCCAACATGTTTTACACCTCTAAATAGATGTTCTCGGCTTCATAAAAAATATTAGGGTAAATTACATGTTTGGTCCTCAAACTAGAACGCAGGTCACACTTTGGTCCTCAAACTTTAATTTGTTATAATTTTTTGTTCGTAGAATTGTTGTTGATTAAATATTGACGCTTCTTTGATGTAAAAGTGATGTAACATCTTAATTATTATCGCATCATCAGTCACATTACTTCCACATCACTTCTATATTAACGATTTGTCAGTATTTAGCCATCTAAATTAGCTCGTGGGACTTGATTGCAATAATTTTAAAAGTTCGAACAAAAAATTACAACAAATTAAAGTTTGAAGATCAAAATATCACCTGACTCATAGTTTGAGAACCAAACGTGCAATTCACCAATAATATTAAGTAGCATAAAATAAATAAAAATGTTAAGAACTTGTTTCGTCCGTATCAGAATTTTTACATAAAATTGTTTAGGAGTAAATGGTGGATTGCTTATAATTTTGCATCATGATATTTGTTTTGCACAAATAATTAAGAAAATAAAAATAGAAAAAAAAAGAAAATGTAAGCAATTTTTTGTTTTGATTTGCTTCTTTTTTTTTTAACTATTTTAATTTTTGTAACGAAAAAAATCATCCAATATGGGTCAGATACATTACAAACTAAGCTAGCATGTGTATTCAATTATACAAACTTAAAGTTAAAAAAAACAAATGAATGAAAACAAGGCCAAAGGAAGCCTGTATGTCGTTTGGATTCTCGGACTTTGTTTAAGCATAAAATTTCTGAAAACTATGCAGGGCCGTACGTAGCTTTGTTTAGGGTTTCGTACATATTGGTTTCAAGAAGTTCTTTGCCTAACGATCATATAGTCCACTAGTTTGATGATGTACCTAAGAGAACCATACTGGTTTTAATGGAGTAGTTTCATGATTTAGACATTGAGCTTCATTTGTGTCTCCGCTATCAACGTAGTTGACGATCAACATAGTTGATAGTGGAATTTCTGATGTAGTAAATGGCTAGTAGTTAGGTTTCTTGCCTCCCAAGGTTTTGTTACATAATAGAGTTCTTATATGTTGTGAAACGAGACAGAAAATATAGTTATAAATGGACTTCTACAAATTAGTATTTTATATAACAATTGTATTGGATTACTTTTAAAAGTATTATTATTCATATGTTTTCACCTTTTATAGCCTTTGGATAGGTGGAATAATAGTAGATCAAAAAAATGAAAAATTTTGAACTATGTAAATAGTAATATTTTAAAAGTATTTAAGCTTAAACTTTTCGCGCAAACTGATATCTTTAAAATTTTACTTTAAACTTCACTAGGCACCGTCTTTTACCGCTCTTCTATGGACTATTTATTCGTGGAAAGTTTATTTTCGATTGAAAATTAAATTGTTGAACTGAATTGCCCTCCTGTTTACTTCTTTCCTACGCTCACACAGCTAGGTATTTTTGTAATTTCTTATTCAATCTTTCCCATCTCTCGTCGATACTCTTCTCTCCGCAGTGATACTATTGCCTAAACCTCGTCTACGTACCATAGGCTACCTATATCTAGCATCAATAACTTTATTAGAGGACAAAATGCACCAATACTACACTTTTGATATGGAGTTTTCTATCTCAATAAGTAACCTTCGGAAAATGGTCCAGAGTGGAGTTGGTCCGTACATTTTTTTTCCTTTTTCTCGTACCCATTTCTTTTTCCCCTTCCCGATCGAGGGGTTATAAACCATTCATCTTTTATTAATAAAGAGCAATTCCGTCTTTTATCTACACACATGTGATATAGGTGTATAAGATAGGATTTTTTTTACTTGTATTATAAACCTTACACTGATCAGCACCCTCTCCATAGCTAAAATTTTTTACTTATCTTATCAAATTTTAATTTTTATTTCAAACCAAATAGGTTTTTTTAAAACCGTCGATCTGAAAGGTATACGATGTTTATCCTAAACGAGGTATACATGTCGCATTTTTCTTAACAAAAGTAGAAAAATATAGAGATATCATGCCTTAACTGGTTTAGCACCTAAAGCCTTAGTCCGTGGGAAGAAGTTACGAGTTGACACCTCCTTTTCCTCTAACAAAACTTATTGCCTAAACCTAGTCCATCACATATCACTTTCTAATATTTAATAATGTTAGATTATAAGTTTGTTTATTAATTTGTTATTTACTTTTTTATGAAAGGTTTTGTCCCTTCGTAAGGTTGTGTCTCTTTGTTAAGGTTGCGTCCTTTTGATTAGGGTTGTGTCCGTTAGTGAAAGAATGTTTGTTTTCATGAAGTGTTGCGTTGTTTTGTGCTCTATAAATAAAGAGCATGTTTCTTGTTGTGAGGTGTGGATCAAATTATATTATCAAGTTCTTGTGTACTGAAGTTCAGTTATTTGAATAAATTTGTTGTTCTAGTTCTAAATACTTTTGTAGTTCCTTTTAATATAAAATAGCCCACCAACATTTGGTATCAGAGCTAGAAAGAAAACTCTGTCAAAGAAATGGCCAATCAACTTCTCCAAACCCAAATTCCAAAATTATTAAAAGATAATTATGAGAATTGGTGCATTCAAATGAAAGTACTACTTGGTTCTCAAGATCTTTGGGATTTAGTCAAAACAGGGTACCAAGAATACACAGAGCAAGAAGAAGCTGCATTAACTATAGCTCGACGAAATAATTTGAAGGATCCAAGAAAGAAGGACAAAGCAGTAGAAGAGTCGACGTTCGAGAAAATTGCCGAAGCAACTTCGAGCAAAGCAGCATGGGATATTCTTGCCACCGTCTTTAAAGGAGATGACAAAGTGAAGCGGATTCGTCTGCAAAAGCTTCGAGCGGAATTTGAAGGAGTCCAAAAGTGTCGCGGACTATGTTTCTCGTAATTTGGTAATTGTCAACCAAATGAAACGAAATGGAGAACAACTCGATGATGTACGAGTTGTAGAAAAGGTTCTTCGTTTCCTCACATCAAAATTTGAGCATATTATTGTCGCAATAGAAGAGTATAAAGATGTCAGTACTCTTTCTATGGACCAATTGACAGGATCCCTCCAAGTACATGAGCAAAGACTACAAAAATTATCAGAAGACGAGTCGACTGAGCAGGCTCTCAAGTCAAAATTGAAACTCGATAATAAAAAGGCCAAAAATCGTGGAGAAAATAATTTTAAGAATCAAAAGAGATATAACAATAACCGACAGAGTAGCAACAATAGTGGTCGCAATTCACGACACGGATATGGACCAAAAAGAGGCGGACGCAATAACAATCGCCCAGGGTCTTTTGGTGGGGCAAGATCAAACATCCAATGCTATAATTGTAAAAAGTATGGTCACTACAACAAAGATTGCTGGTATAAAAATACTGAAGAAATAAATCACTACATCGACAGTGCTTCAGAAGATGAAGGTACAAACACTTCACTATTACTTGCATGCCAAGACGAAGTTAAAGATCCACAATATATATGGTTTCTGGATTCAAGTGCTTCAAATCATATGTGTGGAAGGAAGAAACTATTTGTTGAACTAGATGAGAATGTTGATGGTAATGTGAAATTTGGTGATTCATCAAAAGTACCTGTTAAAGGAAGAGAAAAAATTATGTTCAAATCGAAGAGTGGTGAAGAAGAATTAATTTCCAATGTATATTATGTGCCAGAATTAAAAATAAATATACTGAGTATCGGACAACGATGGAGAAAGGATACATCATTCACATGGAAGGCTCTACTCTGACTTTGAAAGATAAGAATGACAAAATAATTGCCAAAGTGCATATATCAAAAAATCGAATGTTTTCTATAAACATAAAGTCAGAGATTGACAGGTGTTACCACTCTGAATTAATGAAGAATCAAGATTATGGCATTTGAGGTACGGACATTTAAATTACAATAGCTTAACGTTGTTATCCTCTAAAAGAATGGTGCATGGTCTTCCTGTTATTAAACATTCAAAAGGAGTATGTGAAGGTTGCATAATTGGAAAACAAACAAGACTTCCTTTTATTAGTAGCAAAATAAAATTTGCAACGAAACCTTTAAGTTCAGTCAAAAAAATGTGACACCGGAAGAAGGGTGGAGTGGATATAAACCTGGAGTTAAACATCTTAAGATATTTGGATGCATTGCTTATGCACAAATTCCAAAGGAGAAAAAAAAAGTTAGATGATCGAGGCAAAAACTGTATCTTTACTGGTTATAGTGAGCATTCTAAAGCTTACAAACTTTATAATCCAATTACTAATAAAGTAATTATAAGTAGAGATGTCATATTCGACGAAAATGCCACATGGAATTGGAGTTCGGAATAAAAAGGAAAAGAAATAATAGATGAGGAAGTTGAAGAAAACAATAATGTGCCAAATGATAATAACACTCCATCACCAATGACTCCAGCATTAGCATTACCAGCTCCTTCATCATCCACTCCTTCAAGTTCTTCAAGTCCAGTCAGATTAAGAAGACTTGAAGATATGTGATTGATAGTGAGAATTTATTTTGTTTATATCTTAACGAAGAACCATTATCTTGTCGAAGAGGCCCTACAAAAGGATGTTTGGCGCGCTGCAATGAATGAAAAAATCAAAGCAATAGAGAACAATAAAACATGGAAACTGACTTCACTTCCTATTGGACATAAAGCTATTGGAGTAAGATGGATACATAAGATCAAGAATAGTGCTGATGGACAAATAATACAATATAAAGCGAGGCTAGCTAGTCGCAAAGGGATATAAACAAGAAAAAGGTGTAGACTATGGAGAAGTCTTTGCGCCAGTAGCCCGAATTGATACAGTACGACTTATTCTTACTATAGCTGCTTTTCATGATTGGGAAGTTCATCAAATGGACGTAAAATCGACGTTTCTAAATAATTTTCTAGAGGAAGAAGTTTATATTGAACAACCACCTGGCTACAAAATAAAAGATGCGGAAGATAAAGTTTATCGTTTGAACAAGGCTTTGTATGGTATAAAACAGGCTCCACGAGTTTGGAATACTCGTCTCGATAATTATCTCCAAAAGATTGGATTTTATAAATGCCCTTACGAGTATGCGATATACATCAAGAAAAATAAAAATAAAAAAAGGAGATATTTTGATCATTTGCGTGTATGTGGACGACCTACTAATCACAGGAGGTAGCATAGATATGATTAATGATTTCAAGAGTATCATGATAAAAGAGTTTGAAATGACAGATTCGGGACTTATGTCATATTTCCTCGGTATTGAAGTGAAACAAGATGAAAGTGGAATCTTTATCACTCAAAAGAGATATGCTGAAAATATTTTGAAGAAATTCAAAATAAAAAATAGTAAAGAAATTAACACACCGATTGCACGTGGAACCAAGATCAGCAAAAGTGATACAGGAAAGAAAATTAATTCTACTCTATTCAAAAGTTTAGTAGGAAGTCTTCGCTATTTAACAGTGAGTAGACCATATATTATGTATGGAGTCGGACTAATCAGCCGATATATGAAAAATCCATTGGAATCGCACTGGCAAGTTGCAAAACGGATTTTGAGATACATAAAAGGTACCATTGGTCATGGATTATACTATACAAAATCAAAAGAGTTGAAATTATTTGGATATACAGATAGTGATTGGGCCGGAGATCAAGACGAAAGAAAAAGTACTACAGGATACGTCTTCTTTATGGGTTCTACAGCTTTCACATGGAGTTCTAAGAAACAGTAAATTGTAGCCTTATCAACGTGTGAGGCAGAATATGTTGCTGCGGCATCTGGAGTTTGTGAAGCGATATGGTTGAGAAACATATTATAAGAATTGGGTTATACTCAAAATACTCCTACCCCGATATTTATCGATAATAAATCTACTATCGAGTTATCTAAAAATCTAGTGCACAATGACAGAAGTAAACATATAGATACAATATATCATTTTCTTCGTGAAGAAGTAAAAAAACGACGAGTTGAATTAATTCATTGCAACTCAGAGGACCAGATAGCAGATATTTTTACCAAGCCGTTACAATCCAAAGTCTTTCAAAAATTTAGAGAAAAACTTAGAATTCGAAGTAGTAAAGACTAAAATGGTTTAAAAGAAAAATGGATAGGTATTCAAAAGGTGTGTTAATTAATTTTGTTGACCGGAATAAGTTCATATTGACTGGTGTAAGTTTTAAAAAAAAACTGCATGTTTTTTTTTTTGGTATTGACCGGTGGATATAATAGTGTTAATTGGTACAAGTGAACATTTTAATGGGTGGTATTGAGAGGTGCAGTTATGTTTGTATTGACCAGTGGAAAATAGGTGTTGACCAGTGCTTGATCCATGCATATGTATAATAGGTGTTGACCGGTGTGTTGACCTGTTGACCGGTGCATAAATATATACAGACTTATGTCTCTTGGGTAAAAAAAAAAGGACAGTTGAAGTTTGAAAAGATGTGTCTCTTAAGACACTTTAAATTAAAAGAATGTGTCTTTTAAATTGGAACATTTATTTTTGAAAGGGTGTGTTGTAGTACACTGAACTTTAGCAAATTACGGAGTTCTAGTGAGAGAATAGTGGCTTATACTATTCTGGAGTTTTGGGTTGAGTTTGGTGAGCTTTGAGGTGTTTTCGTGGCTTAAAAAGGGCGAAAACGGACTCCGGAGATCAAATTCTGCATAAAGTGCAGAATTTGTACTGCATTCGGGTACTGATTTTGGCATACAGGTACTGATTTAATTAGTACCGGTATGCCAATTCGCATACTGGTATACAGTGTGGCAGAGTGCATTTCGTGCAGTTTTGCAATTTTGGCTTTTTGAGGGGCCTATGTGGATTTTGTGCTTAGGGTTAAGTAACTCTTCACCCTCTCTTATGCTGTTTTGGCTGAGGACTTGGAGGAGAGGAAAGGTAGGGTTTTCCCTCTCTCTCTCTCTAGATTTTCTCCTCTCCAACCCTCTAGATCATGGTTTTGATCTCCTTCTCTCCATTTTCTCCATGGAGGTGGACTTCTAGGCTTGGAGGGAGCTCGTGGCTTGTGAGGAGAGCTTGTTGGTGGGCTTAGCTTCAACCCTAGCATGTTGAGCTTGGTTGGAAGCTTGATTGAGGTTAGTAAACCCTTTTACAACCTCTAATTATGATTTTTGCTTGGATTTGGGATGAAAACCTAGTTTCTTGAAAACTAGGATTTTATTTGGGGTTTCTTGAATGAGAGCTCTTGAGGTTGAATTGATGGGTGTATAATGTTGTTGTAGGTTGGATTTGAAGATCCCTAACCTCAATTTGGACTTAGAACAAGTTTTGGTCGCATTCCTCGCTCAAAACATATTTGGCTCCCTTGCGGGTAAGACGCGTTAGTGGACCGGAGATTTTTGAAAATCCCTCCACGAACCGCCGATAGTATCCCGCAAGACCCAAAAAGCTTCGCACCTCCGTGACATTGGTCAGGCGAGGCCAATCCTTGATTGCCTCAACTTTCGTAGGGTCCACCGATATTCCTTCCGCGGAAATTACGTGACCCAAGAAAGCGACCTCACGGATCCAAAATTCGCACTTTTTCAACTTGGCGAATAACTCGTTCTCTCGAAGAACTTGAAGCACAATCCTCAGGTGCTCCTTATGTTCCTCTTCACTCCGAGAGTAGACAAGAATGTCATCAATGAACACCACCACGAATCGATCTAGTAGTGGTTTGAACACACGGTTCATTAGGTCCATGAACGCTGCCGGGGCATTAGTAAGCCCAAAAGGCATAACCGTGAATTCATAATGTCCATACCGCGTTCTAAACGCGGTCTTATGCACGTCCTCCGGTTTGATCTTCAATTGGTGGTAACCGGATTGCAAATCAATCTTTGAGTACACCCGAGACCCTTGCAACTGATCGAACAAGTCATCAATTCGCGGTAACGGGTACTTATTCTTGACGGTCACTTTGTTCAACTCGCGGTAATCTACACATAACCGCAGCGAACCGTCATTTTTCCGCACAAATAGAACAGGGGCTCCCCAAGGCGACACACTTGGCTTTACGAAACCCTTGTTCATTAAATCTTGCAATTGTGCTTTCAATTCCTTCAGTTCCGCGGGTGCCATCCTGTACGGGGCCTTAGAGATCGGCGCCGTACCCGGGAGCAAATCGATCACAAATTTTATTTCCCGGTCCGGTGGCATTCCGGGCAACTCCGTCGGAAATACATCCGGGAACTCTTGGACTATAGGAACGTCCTCAAGTCCCAGCACTTCCTTCCGGTCATCCACTACCGTCGCCAAGTAGGCAATGCATCCCCTAGCAATTAGCCTCCTTGCTTGCGACGTGGACACCATCGACGCAAAGAGCGAACTCTTACACCCACGGTACACAAATTCCTTGTGCCCGGGTTCTCTAAACCTCACTATCCGGCTCTCACAATCAATAGTGGCGTGATACTTCGAGAGCCAATCCATTCCTAGGATCAAATCATATTCATTCATTCGATTTAATACCAGCAAATCAGCTGGCATGATCCAGTTCTCAACCCTCACGGGGCAATCTACACACGCGTGATGTACGCAAAAGGTGTGTTCAGGTACTTGCACAGTTCTTGCATGTGTGGCATCTATGATTTCTATTCCATGTGCAATAGCAAATGATCGAGCAATGAATGAATGCGATGCACCGGTATCAAACAAAGTTCTACATCGAATGCCTTTAATTAACACAATACCTGCCACGACGTCATCCTGGGCAGAAGGCTCCTCCACCTGAGAGGCGAAAACCCGTCCACTGGGTGCTGGCCGCTGGCCCTCCACTGGTCTCGGCGGCTGGGTACGGCCCGCCGACATCGCCGCGGGTGGGATGCCCGCAAGCTGTCTCGGTGGTGCAAATGCCAATGCCGACGACGGTGCTCGGCCATCATCCATCGGGCAGTTGTACCTCATATGCCCTTGCTGTCCGCACTTGTAGCACCGGCCCTCACGATAGTCACATTGCTGAGGGTGGTGGGAGCCGCTACAAATCGGGCACTGGGTCGAGGGTCGATTCCGTCGGGACCCTCGGGACTGATTCTGCGACTGCGAGTGCTTCGGGGGCCGCTTAGAGCTAGACTGCCCACCCGAGCCACTCGCCGGTCGTTTCTTTCCTTTTTCCTTATCTTTTTCTCTCTCCCAAGACTCGCGCTCCTCGCGCGCACATGCATTCCCGTGCTCCACCCAAAGAGCACGGTCCAAGACCTCCGCAAAGGTCCGAAGCTTGAGGGCGTGCACCGCCCTAAAGATTTCCAGTCGAAGTCCGCGCACGAAACAGTCGACCTTGTCCAATTCTCCGCGGACAACGTGCGGTACACAGTTTATAATGTACAAGAACTCTCTCTCGTACTCGCGCACGGTACGGTTCCCTTGTTTCAATTTTCGAAACCTTTCTTGCAGCTTCCTTTTCTCGCTATCGTGGAAGTAGGCAGCAAATATCATACCCCGAAATTCCTCCCATGACGGTGGCGGAAGGCTAGAGAGTCTATCACGCCGGACTCCCTTCCACCACACCTTCGCCGATCGCTCCAAGCAATGAACGGCGAGATGCACTTTGTCCCTCTCCAAGGTGTATAGATCCTCGAAGAGTGTCTCCATGGCATCAATCCATGTCTCTACATTCCATGGATCCACGTTCTCCCCGTTGAAGATAGGCGGGTTGAACTTCTTGAACCTCATGAGAGCCGCAAGTGCGCGCTCTCGCTCCGCATCCTCCATCTCGGAGTCGGGCATAGGAGTACCCGACCCACCGGCTACAATCGGTGATGCCGGTGGCGCCACAGCCGGCGCCGGTGTCACCTCCTCGGCCGGTGCCGAAGCAGAGGCTGGAGGTACTCCCGTTCTCTCCTCCCTAACCGCAGTCGCTTGCTGCGCCATCTCGTCTTGGAGCTTTTTAATTTGCTCATCCCGTCGTTGCATGGCTTCGGCCTGTCGCCGAACCACGCCCATCAACTCGGTCAACTGATCACGAAGACCCGAGTTCTCGTCCTCCCCGAGTTGTTCGGGAGCCGCGCTCGATCCTCTGAGCCCAGCCCTCGTAGGAGGCCGTCCACGTACCATTTTCTCCTGAAAACACAACGACCCTGGTCATTTCATGACCTTCAAAGTCATTCGCAACACTATACTTCACGAAAATAAACGTGAACCCAATCTAGGCGAAAGTCACACGAGGGTCCTTATTCCCCTCACTTGGTTTCATGTTGTCGGACGCCAACATGAACACACTTGGTGAAGAATAAGACACACCTCGAATCTACCTCTATTTCCAACTAGAGGCATAAGGACATAAACCCAATCTCTTATCTTTCGCCACATCAAAGATCTCGTCACTCACGAGCCTACACTCCTAGGGTCTTTTCCATCCTAGGGTTCTTAGGTCAACCTAGACCGTTTCTATTCTCTGATACCACCTCAGGCTGTCACGCCCCGCCGGCCCTTTAACACCAACTAGGTGGAAAGGATAACCGCACGGGCGCATGCCCCAGACCCGCCGAACGGATAGAGTCTTTTCTACCCGCCCAAGGCATCACAACACAAGCTTATCCACAATGTTCCAACTAGGAACGGAGCACAAGAGTTGCACAAGGAAAGCATCAACATAAAGAAGTTCTACTTCTATTACATCACATGGCACAATATACATGTCCAATTTTTTCTTTTCTTTCTTTTTCATTCCATACACTCTACATCCCAAAACGATGGAATATACAATTTTCATACATGAAATGAAAATCCCCTATACTATCATAGTCCAAAACTAGGGGTACAACTCTAGGTATCACCAAAATGGAAGGGCCGCTATCTAAAGAGCCAAACCCTTGCCTCGCTCCGCCGCCTCACTCGCGGAAGGACCTGAAAAACGTGGGGTGAGAACTATATACATAGTTCCCAGTGGGTAAGGCCACCCAAGAGAGAAGCTCGACCCACCAGGTCCAAAGAAACACCATATGCATAAGTTAGATCACATATAACTATGCAACAATTATTTACATGCTTGTAAATAAACATAAAGGATGCAACCAAATGAAATATAATTTATCATTCTCTCCTAGGTTCATCCTATGTCTCACATTGACTAAGTTCATTTACTTGTCATTTACTTATGGTTTCGGAATCGCCGTCTCACCATAATTGTTCCAACATCCAAGGAGTGAACTCGTCACCTCCTAGTTCGAGTAGCGAACTCGTCGCATACTCGGGATAGCAAAATCGTCGCCTACCCCGTCTCAACACCGCCATTACATGGCATGGATAGCGAACTCGTCGCATATCCGGGATAGCAACCTCGTCGCACATCCCCTCTCGACACCGCCAACTCAAGGCGTGGTAGCGAAATCGTCGCCTACCCGGGATAGCAAACTCGTCGCACATCCCGTGTCGGTACCGCCAACTCGTGGCATGGTAGCGAAATCGTCGCCTACCCGGGATAGCAAAATCGTCGCACATCCCGCTCAATACTGCCAACTCATGGCGTGGTAGCGAAATCGTCGCCTACCCGGGATAGCAAAATCGTCGCACATCCCGTTGTTCACATTTTTCACTTGCCAACCTAAGTCTCATGACCTTAGGTTCAAGTCATTAAGTCTCGCCTATGTTCAATAACACTAGGCTTACTTTCCCATTATCAACCTAGGTTCCATGACTCTAGGTTCCAATCTCATGTCAAACCTATGTTCAATGACACTAGGTTTCAATCTCACATGTTCCAACCTATGTTCAATAACACTAGGTTTAATCCTCATGTCCAACCTATGTTCAATAACACTAGGTTTAACCACACATGCAACCATGCAACAAGTATTAATATTTGAATTATACTTGAAATATACATCATGCAATAGGATCTCATTGTTCATCCTAACATGATTTTTACCTTTGCCAACATGCAAATTCTAGGGTTCACAACACATACCATTTTATCTTTAAATGGATATTTACCCTAGACATGGAAGTGACCTAATCACTTCGGTAAACACAAACCCACCTCAAGAGCTTCCAAATTCTTGTATTCTTCAAGCTCCTAAGTGTCCAAGCTTTGAGTTCTTGCTTCAACCTAAGCTTCTACAAGAAAACGGTTCGTTACTCGTTACGAACCCTAAATTCAACTCAATATGTGAAATCAAGTGTTCCAACATGATTTCCTATGCCTCAATTGCAATTCCCGAAGGTCCAAATATTTTTAGAACCTCCCATGATAAAAGCCCCAAATCTACCTAGGGTTTGCATGCATGCAAGCCAAACCCTAGATTTCATGGCCAATCTTCCACCATTTGTGGTTTAGATTGCTTAGGGTTTCCAAAAACCTCATTTCAAAGGATTAAATCCTAGGTTCAAACCCTAAATCACAAGAACTCACCTCAAAGCCCTAGCTCCCAAGCTTCTTCTTGCACCAAGAAGCTCCAAATCCACCTTAGAAGCTTTTCCCAAGGTCAAATCCTCCACTTCTCCAAGCTTTGGAGAGATCTCTAGAGAGAGAAAGTGAGGGAGAGGGAGAGGGAATGAGAGGAAAAATGGAGGAGTAATGAGGAGAGGGACTCTAGCCCTCTATACATAGCCCATCCCCCACGAAATTACCAAAATACCCCTCACTGGGCATTCTGCCTCAGCCGGGTCCGGACCTTGCGAGTAGGGTCCGGACCCCGCACTGTCAACTGGTCAGTGCGCAGGCCGGGTCCGGACCTTGGTGTCCGGGTCCGGAACCCGTACGCACCCCAACTCGGAGACCAGCTCGGGTCCGGACCGTGGCATCCGGGTCCGGTCCGTGGCTGCCCGCGGACTTCATTGTCCGGACCCCAGCTTCCAGGGTCCGGACCCCGTGAGCATTTTTTCTCCACTTGGTCCCTTTTTCACAATTTTTCGATTTCCGGGTTTCCACTCGTACCCATAATGTTCCGAAACCTTCGGAATCCAATTCCACACCAGCCATTACCGGCTCTCTCCGAACTTCATCAAATTTAGTAAGTTCGAAACAACGCACCGAATTTCAAAGTGCTACATTCCTCCCCCCTTAAAGAGAGTTTCAGCCGCGAAACTAAATCATACCTCAGCTGGGCTCAGCGAAGAGGTAAGGATACCGCTCCTTTATCGAGCTTTCCAATTCCCACGTGGCCTCGCGTTCACCGTGATTCGTCCATTGTACCTTTACATAAGGAATTTCACGGTTCCTCAAACTTTTCACCTCGCGATCCATGATACACAAGGGAAGTTCCTCATAAGTCATATCCTCATGGAGCTCCATAGGCACATATTCGAGGACGTGCGCCGGATCATACACGTACTTGCGGAGCGTCGATACATGGAACACATTGTGTATTCCCGCAAGTTTTGGTGGCAAAGCTAGCCGGTACGCCACGGATCCCACACGCTCCAAGACCTCATAAGGTCCAATGAAACGGGGACTCAACTTACCCCGAACACCGAATCGCTTCACCCCTCTCATGGGTGATACTTTCAAAAAGACGCGGTCTCCCACCGCGAATTCCAAATCTCGTCGGCGTCGATCCGCATAACTCTTTTGTCTGGATTGCGCCGTCGATAAGCGTTCGCGTGCCAAACGGACCTTTTCCTCCGCTTCACGCAACACTTCCGGTCCTAAGACCCTTTTCTCGCCGACTTCGCTCCAATGAATAGGAGAGCGGCATTTTCTTCCATACAAGGCCTCAAAAGGTGCCATTCCGATGCTAGATTGATAGCTATTATTGTAAGCAAATTCAGCCATCGGCAAATGAGTAGGCCATGCACCCTTGAAGTCCAACACACACGCTCGTAGCATATCCTCCAAAATCTGAATTGTTCTTTCCGATTGACCATCGGTTTGAGGATGAAATGCTGAACTGAAATCGAGCCGTGTACCCAAAGCTTCTTGCAAGCTTTTCCAAAAATGCGATGTGAAACGGGGATCTCGATCTGAAACTATCGAGGTCGGGACCCCGTGCAACCGCACAATCTCGTCCAGGTAGACTTGCGCTAACTTGTCTCCCGACCAAGTGGTGTGGATTGGCAAAAAGTGTGCCGACTTTGACAAACGATCCACCACCACCCAAATCGCGTCGTGGCCACCTAATGATCGAGGTAAGCCCACAACAAAATCTATCGCGATATTTTCCCACTTCCAAACCGGAATGGGCAATCCTTGCAATTTTTCTGCCGGAAAGCGACGCTCGGCCTTCACTTGTTGGCATACTAAGCATTGTGCCACAAAGCGTCCCACATCAATTTTCATTCCCGGCCACCAATAATGTAGTTTGAGGTCCTTGTACATTTTGGTGCCGCCCGGGTGAATCGCATAGGGAGAAGCGTGAGCTTCTTTCAAGATCTCCCCACGAATATCCTCGACTTTTGGCACGCACAATCGATTTCGGAATCGAATTGCGCCCTTCGAGTCTACATGAAAATCACCGGCGCGCCCGCTCTCGATAGCACTCTGCACCGTTTGGAGTTCCGGATCACCGGATTGCTTTTCTTTTATTTGCTCCAACAAAGTTGGCCAAATCTCGAGATTCATAAGTCTAGCGGGGACGCCCGGAGCCACGACTTCCAAGTCAAATCGGCCCATTTCTTTGATCAACGGCATTTGTCCCGTCATCTCAATTGCGAAGTTCTCCACGGATTTTCTACTGAGCGCATCGGCCACCACATTGGCTCTACCGGGGTGGTACAAGATGGTTAAGTCGTAATCTTTTATCAACTCCAACCACCTCCGCTGCCTCAAGTTCAACTCCTTTTGAGTGAATAAGTACTTTAAACTTTTGTGATCCGTGTAAACCTCACAATGCTCCCCGTACAAGTAGTGTCTCCACAACTTAAGTGCGAAGACCACCGCCGCGAGTTCTAAGTCGTGGGTGGGGTAATTCTGCTCATAGCTCTTCAGCTGTCGAGAGGCATATGCTATTACTTGTCCTCTTTGCATAAACACACACCCAAGACCACGTCGTGATGCATCACTATACACCACAAAGCCCTCCCCCGCAATCGGCAAGGCGAGAACCGGAGCCGAAGTCAACCTTTCCTTTAGCTCCTTAAAGTTTTGGTCGCATTCCTCGCTCAAAACATATTTGGCTCCCTTGCGGGTAAGACGCGTTAGTGGACCGGAGATTTTTGAAAATCCCTCCACGAACCGCCGATAGTATCCCGCAAGACCCAAAAAGCTTCGCACCTCCGTGACATTGGTCGGGCGAGGCCAATCCTTGATTGCCTCAACTTTCGTAGGGTCCATCGATATTCCTTCCGCGAAAATTACGTGACCCAAGAAAGCGACCTCACGGATCCAAAATTCGCACTTTTTCAACTTGGCGAATAACTCGTTCTCTCGAAGAACTTAAAGCACAATCCTCAGGTGCTCCTTATGTTCCTCTTCACTCCGAGAGTACACAAGAATGTCATCAATGAACACCACCACGAATCGATCTAGTAGTGGTTTGAACACACGGTTCATTAGGTCCATGAACGCTGCCGGGGCATTAGTAAGCCCAAAAGGCATAACCGTGAATTCATAATGTCCATACCGCGTTCTAAACGCGGTCTTATGCACGTCCTCCGGTTTGATCTTCAATTGGTGGTAACCGGATTGCAAATCAATCTTTGAGTACACCCGAGACCCTTGCAACTGATCGAACAAGTCATCAATTCGCAGTAACGGGTACTTATTCTTGACGGTCACTTTGTTCAACTCGCGGTAATCTACACATAACCGCAGCGAACCGTCCTTTTTCCGCACAAATAGAACATGGGCTCCCCAAGGCGACACACTTGGCTTTATGAAACCCTTGTCCATTAAATCTTGCAATTGTGCTTTCAATTCCTTCAGTTCCGCGGGTGCCATCCTGTACGGGGCCTTAGAGATCGGCGCCGTACCCGGGAGCAAATCGATCACAAATTTTATTTTTCGGTCCGGTGGCATTCCGGGCAACTCCGTCGGAAATACATCCGGGAACTCTTGGACTATAGGAACGTCCTCAAGTCCCAGCACTTCCTTCCGGTCATCCACTACCGTCGCCAAGTAGGCAATGCATCCCCTAGCAATAAGCTTCCTTGCTTGCGACGTGGACACCATCGACGCAAAGAGCGAACTCTTACACCCACGGTACACAAATTCCTTGTGCCCGGGTTCTCTAAACCTCACTATCCGGCTCTCACAATCAATAGTGGCGTGATACTTCGAGAGCCAATCCATTCCTAGGATCAAATCATATTCATTCATTCGATTTAATACCAGCAAATCAGCTGGCATGATCTAGTTCTCAACCCTCACGGGGCAATCTACACACGCGTGATGTACGCAAAAGGTATGTTCAGGTACTTGCATAGTTCTTGCATGTGTGGCATCTATGATTTCTATTCCATGTGCAATAGCAAATGATCGAGCAATGAATGAATGCGATGCACCGGTATCAAACAAAACTCTACATCGAATGCCCTTAATTAACACAATACCTGCCACGACGTCATCCTGGGCAGAAGGCTCCTCCACCTGAGAGGCGAATACCCGTCCACTGGGTGCTGGCCGCTGGCCCTCCACTGGTCTCGGCGGCTGGGTACGGCCCGCCGACATCGCCGCGGGTGGGATGCCCGCAAGCTGTCTCGGTGGTGCAAATGCCGATGCCGACGACGGTGCTCGGCCATCATCCATCGGGCAGTTGTACCTCATATGCCCTTGCTGTCCGCACTTGTAGCACCGGCCCTCATGATAGTTACATTGCTGAGGGTGGTGGGGGCCGCTACAAATCGGGCACTGGGTCGAGGGTCGATTCCGTCGGGACCCTCGGGACTGATTCTGCGACTGCGAGTGCTTCGGGGGCCGCTTAGAGCTAGACTGCCCACCCGAGCCACTCGCCGGTCGTTTCTTTCCTTTTTCCTTATCTTTTTCTCTCTCACAAGACTCGCGCTCCTCGCGCGCACATGCATTCCCGCGCTCCACCCAAAGAGCACGGTCCAAGACCTCCGCAAAGGTCCGAAGCTTGAGGGCGTGCACCGCCCTAAAGATTTCCGGTCGAAGTCCGCGCACGAAACAGTCGACCTTGTCCAATTCTCCGCGGACAACGTGCGGTACACAGTTTATAATGTACGAGAACTCTCTCTCGTACTCGCGCACGGTACGGTTCCCTTGTTTCAATTTTTGGAACCTTTCTTGCAGCTTCCTTTTCTCGCTATCGGGGAAGTAGGCAGCAAATATCATACCCCGAAATTCCTCCCATGACGGTGGCGGAAGGCTAGAGAGTCTATCACGCCGAACTCCCTTCCACCACACCTTCGCCGATCGCTCCAAGCAATGAACGGCGAGATGCACTTTGTCCCTCTCCAAGGTGTATAGATCCTCGAAGAGTGTCTCCATGGCATCAATCCATGTCTCTACATCCCATGGATCCACGTTCTCCCCGTTGAAGATAGGCGGGTTGAACTTCTTGAACCTCATGAGAGCCGCAAGTGCGCGCTCTCGCTCCGCATCCTCCATCTCGGAGTCGGGCATAGGAGTACCCGACCCACCAGCTACAATCGGTGATGCCGGTGGCGCCACAGCCGGCGCCGGTGTCACCTCCTCGGCCGGTGCCGAAGCAGAGGCTGGAGGTACTCCCGTTCTCTCCTCCCTAACCGCAGTCGCTTGCTGCGCCATCTCGTCTTGGAGCTTTTTAATTTGCTCATCCTGTCGTTGCATGGCTTCGGCCTGTCGCCGAACCACGCCCATCAACTCGGTCAACTGATCACGAAGACCCGAGTTCTCGTCCTCCCCGAGTTGTTCGGGAGCCGCGCTCGATCCTCTGAGCCCAGCCCTCGTAGGAGGCCGTCCACGTACCATTTTCTCCTGAAAACACAACGACCCTGGTCATTTCATGACCTTCAAAGTCATTCGCAACACTATACTTCACGAAAATAAACGTGAACCCAATCTAGGCGAAAGTCACACGAGGGTCCTTATTCCCCTCACTTGGTTTCATGTTGTCGGCCGCCAACATGAACACACTTGGTGAAGAATAAGACACACCTCGAATCTACCTCTATTTCCAACTAGAGGCATAAGGACATAACCCAATCTCTTATCTTTCGCCACATCAAAGATCTCGTCACTCACGAGCCTACACTCCTAGGGTCTTTTCCATCCTAGGGTTCTTAGGTCAACCTAGACCGTTTCTATTCTCTGATACCACCTCAGTCTGTCACGCCCCGCCGGCCCTTTAACACCAACTAGGTGGAAAGGATAACCGCACGGGCGCATGCCCCAGACCCGCCGAACGGATAGAGTCTTTTCTACCCGCCCAAGGCGTCACAACACAAGCTTATCCACAATGTTCCAACTAGGAACGGAGCACAAGAGTTGCACAAGGAAAGCATCAACATAAAGAAGTTCTACTTCTATTACATCACATGGCACAATATACATGTCCAATTTTTTCTTTTCTTTCTTTTTCATTCCATACACTCTACATCCCAAAACGATGGAATATACAATTTTCATACATGAAATGAAAATCCCCTATACTATCATAGTCCAAAACTAGGGGTACAACTCTAGGTATCACCAAAATGAAAGGGCCGCTATCTAAAGAGCCAAACCCTTGTCTCGCTCCGCCGCTTCACTCGCGGAAGGACCTGAAAAACGTGGGGTGAGAACTATATACATAGTTCCCAGTGGGTAAGGCCACCCAAGAGAGAAGCTCGACCCACCAGGTCCAAAGAAACACCATATGCATAAGTTAGATCACATATAACTATGCAACAATTATTTACATGCTTGTAAATAAACATAAAGGATGCAACCAAATGAAATATAATTTATCATTCTCTCCTAGGTTCATCCTATGTCTCACATTGACTAAGTTCATTTACTTGTCATTTACTTATGGTTTCGGAATCGCCGTCTCACTATAATTGTTCCAACATCCAAGGAGTGAACTCGTCACCTCCTAGTTCGAGTAGCGAACTCGTCGCATACTCGGGATAGCAAAATCGTCGCCTACCCCGTCTCAACACCGCCATTACATGGCATGGATAGCGAACTCGTCGCATATCCGGGATAGCAACCTCGTCGCACATCCCCTCTCGACACCGCCAACTCAAGGCGTGGTAGCGAAATCGTCGCCTACCCGGGATAGCAAACTCGTCGCACATCCCGTGTCGGTACCGCCAACTCGTGGCATGGTAGCGAAATCGTCGCCTACCCGGGATAGCAAAATCGCCGCACATCCCTCTCAATACTGCCAACTCATGGCGTGGTAGCGAAATCATCGCCTACCCGGGATAGCAAAATCGTCGCACATCCCGTTGTTCACATTTTTCACTTGCCAACCTAAGTCTCATGACCTTAGGTTCAAGTCATTAAGTCTCGCCTATGTTCAATAACACTAGGCTTACTTTCCCATTATCAACCTAGGTTCCATGACTCTAGGTTCCAATCTCATGTCAAACCTATGTTCAATGACACTAGGTTTCAATCTCACATGTTCCAACCTATGTTCAATAACACTAGGTTTAATCCTCATGTCCAACCTATGTTCAATAACACTAGGTTTAACCACACATGCAACCATGCAACAAGTATTAATATTTGAATTATACTTGAAATATACATCATGCAATAGGATCTCATTGTTCATCCTATCATGATTTTTACCTTTGCCAACATGCAAATTCTAGGGTTCACAACACATATCATTTTATCTTTAAATGGATATTTATCCTAGACATGGAAGTGACCTAATCACTTCGGTAAACACAAACCCACCTCAAGAGCTTCCAAATTCTTGTATTCTTCAAGCTCCTAAGTGTCCAAGCTTTGAGTTCTTGCTTCAACCCAAGCTTCTACAAGAAAACGGTTCGTTACTCGTTACGAACCCTAAATTCAACTCAATATGTGAAATCAAGTGTTCCAACATGATTTCCTATGCCTCAATTGCAATTCCCGAAGGTCCAAATATTTTTAGAACCTCCCATGGCAAAAGCCCCAAATCTACCTAGGGTTTGCATGCATGCAAGCCAAACCCTAGATTTCATGGCCAATCTTCCACCATTTGTGGTTTAGATTGCTTAGGGTTTCCAAAAACCTCATTTCAAAGGATTAAATCCTAGGTTCAAACCCTAAATCACAAGAACTCACCTCAAAGCCCTAGCTCCCAAGCTTCTTCTTGCACCAAGAAGCTCCAAATCCACCTTAGAAGCTTTTCCCAAGGTCAAATCCTCCACTTCTCCAAGCTTTGGAGAGATCTCTAGAGAGAGAAAGTGAGGGAGAGGGAGAGGGAATGAGAGGAAAAATGGAGGAGTAATGAGGAGAGGGACTCTAGCCCTCTATACATAGCCCATCCCCCACGAAATTACCAAAATACCCCTCACTGGGCATTCTGCCTCAGCCGGGTCCGGACCTTGCGAGTAGGGTCCGGACCCCGCACTGATAACTGGTCAGTGCGCAGGCCGGGTCCGGACCTTGGTGTCCGGGTCCGGAACCCGTACGCACCCTAACTCGGAGACCAGCTCGGGTCCGGACCGTGGCTGCCCGCGGACTTCATTGTCCGGACCCCAGCTTCCAGGGTCCGGACCCCGTGAGCATTTTTGCTCCACTTGGTCCCTTTTTCACAATTTTTCGATTTCCGGGTTTCCACTCGTACCCATAATGTTCCGAAACCTTCGGAATCCAATTCCACACCAGCCATTACCGGCTCTCTCTGAACTTCATCAAATTTAGTAAAGTTCGAAACAACGCACCGAATTTCAAAGTGCTACATGTTGTGTATGAAAAATGCATAGTACATATAGTGTGGAATTATGAGAATAACATGCATGCTAGGGTATTTGCACTAATAGTGTATTGATGCATTAGGAAATGCTAATTAAGTTATGCATGTTAGAAAAGAGTGTCATATGAGACGCTACTTGGTTGTTGATCTAGTAAATTCTCTTCGCATACTAAAGTATGCTTGTATAGAGAAAAGAGAAGATATGACAAGTGTATGTTGCACCTCAACTAGGTGAGCAATTGTGACGGGCATTGTTGGCATTGGGCTCGACATTTTGGTCGTGGATTGATTCCATGTTTAAGACATGAGGAAAGGAATTCTATTTGCATTTGATAATTGTAATTGGTTAAACATAAGTTCTTGGTTAATTAAATACTTGCATGATAGTTTTATACTCTATGTAGTAGAGGTTGTTGTAGCTTATGCATGGCATGGATAGGGTCTTGTTGGCATCGTAGAATGCATTGTCATGGCATTGTAGAATGCATAAATTGTAGCATTGGAATAATGCATGAACTATAGCATTTGTTGAATGCATCGGTTTTGGTATTGAAAGGTATTGGTTATAGCATTAGTATAATGCATTGGACATGGCATTGGGATAATGCATGGTTTATGAACTTAGTAAACTGAGAGGTGAACGTTTACATGTTAGAGACATGGACATATTGGTAGGGACTTACCAATGGACAATTTGAGAACAACATGATATGGTTGACATTTAGCATTTTGGCTATTGAACGTAGTAAACATGACATGACATGTTTTGACATAGTGTGAGGTTAAGCATATTATATTTCACTTAGGTGAATAACTAGGTTGACATTATGACATAATGTTAGATCCTTGGACATTGGTTGACTATTCCATGTTTTAGACATGATGAGCGTATTTTCCTATGCTATTGACTATGCTTGTTGGCCATTGTGCTCATGCGCACATGCTTGTGAGGGTCGCTCCCTACAAGCCGGCACTCCGGAGTTAGCCTATGCGACAGTTATTTCGCTTGCGACAGTTATTTCGCCCGCGCAGTATTGAGACGCCGAAATGGAACCGCCGTGGGCGAGGCTCATCCTTAGCGTGAGGGTGGTGACTACCACGGAGCCATTAGGCATGGCACAAGCCGGGACGTTACCTTGTGTAAGTCCCTCGTGGATTGGGTAAAAGCTAAGTAAACTGGTCCTAGTACATCACAGTTGGTTGATGCATATGCATGTAGTGTATGGACATTGTATTGGGTGGTGACCTTGTGGCATTCCATGTAGTGAACATAACATACCTATAGTTGGGAACAAGTCATATAGTTCATATATGTAGTGGGAAGTTGGTTATACATTACATACTTGTAGTTGGAGACAAGTCTTATGTGTAATAGTAAAACTTGACATATAGTGAGTTTATTACATTAGAGCATATGTGATTGATCATGGCATTAATTTGACATGCATGTAATTTGTGTAATTAAATGTTGAGCTTATGACAATAGAGCATATTCATGTTCATGTAGATGACTTATTTCATTGGAGGCATGATAGTAGTAGATTTACCTGTTTAGCATTTTATATTTTATGCTTTATGTTTCAGCTTATACTATCTTACCTCAGTTGACCTAGCGGTGTAATTCGCCACTCTCGGCGGCTTACCCACTGGGAACTATTGTATAATAGTTCTCACCCCCATTGTTGTTGGGTTTTTATTTCAGAGCCTTCCGCAGCAGGAGAGGCTTGGGATCGTGGCGAGGGGTTAGCAGCTAGCTAGAGCCTCTACGGTGTTGTTGTAGGCATACCATGGTGTCCTTTCATTGTATTTTATATGAAAGGTGTATAGTTGTTTCTAGGGAGTGATCTCCTAGTATTGTTAAGATGTATAATTTCATTGTATATCATGAGATTTTAGTTGTGTTGATCTTGTTTTAGATCTAGAATTATGTTCTCGCTCTGATCACCTTGTATAGGATGTATTCCTTATTCTACTTGATTGTTGTTGTTGTAGACGCCTTGTGTACTTTGTGTTGTTTAGAGGTACACGGCGGGTCTGTGCACGTGCCTGGTAGGCTCTCCCTAGGGCCCGGGGCGTGGCGTGACATGTGTCTTTTAAGATGGGACATTTTAAATTTGAAAGGGTGTGTCATCATGGTTTTGGAAGTCTCCTCATGCCTATAAATATTGAATGGAGAGAGTTGATTTCTTTTAACAAATTGATATTCAAATAAAGAGGAGAAGAGAAGTATGGAGAATAAAGTGATAGTGAGGGTGTCCTATAAAAATTTACTTCAAGAATACTGTCAGAAGATGAAAATGCCGCTACCTCAATATCGCAACTATCAAGAAGGACCTATTCACGTTCCGGACTTTTATTCGTTTGTCGAATTTGGAAATTCAACTTATATGGGTGATAAGAAAAAGACCAAGAAGGAAGCGGAACAAGATGTGGCACATTTTGCCTTTATGAGTACTACAGGTATGGTTTCTCTTGATCAAAGAAATATTTATTTAGAGAAGCTTGCAAAAAATTTGGAGAAAGCAAATATTTTCTTAGAGAAGGAAAATATGGCATTGAGTATGGAGAACAAGTCCCTGGAGAACGTGATCAACGAGCAGGCCTCAAAAATTAGAAGTTTGATTTCAGACAAGATAGCGTTGGAGGATAGACTTCAAGATTATGAAGATCCGGTCGAAGAAGACGACAGTTATGCATAAACAAACTTAAGAGGGAATGTTAGATTATAAGTTTGTTTATTAATTTGTTATTTACTTTTTTATGAAAGGTTTTGTCCCTTCGTAAGGTTGTGTCTCTTTGTTAAGGTTGCGTCCTTTTGATTAGGGTTGTGTCCGTTAGTGAAAGGATGTTTGTTTTCATGAAGTGTTGCGTTGTTTCGTACTCTATAAATAAAGAGCATGTTACTTGTTGTGAGGTGTGGATCAAATTGTATTATCAAGTTTTTGTGTACTGAAGTTCAGTTATTTGAATAAATATGTTGTTCTAGTTCTAAATACTTAGTTCCTTTTAATATAAAACAACCCACCAACAAATAAAGGGGCAATTGCTTATATACCACTGCAAGATTCCCGACTTTCTTATTTACTACTCTTAAAAGGCTAATATTAAAAATACCCTTTTAACGTTCCAAGTTCTTTTAAATGTACCCTTCTACCATCACCAACTTTTCTTATTTTGCCGTTAAGTTAGGAGCAAAATGAGTTATTTTGACTTCTTCCCTTTCAAATATATCCTTCTACCACCGTTACCAACTTTACTTACTTGCCCTTAAGTCAGGGACAAAAGAGGTATTTTGGCTTCTCTTTAACTCTGATGGAAATTTAACTACTCGAGATGACTTAAGGGGTATTAACAGCAGGGATATTTTTGAATAACGGAGAAATATACGAGAGGTTTATTTGAAACAAAAAAAAGTAGGGTAATATCATATATTTCAGAAGTTTTGAGGGGTATGTAGGCAATTATTCCTAAATACAAAAAGAGGTATTTTGGCTTCTTGTTAACTGTGGTAGAAATTTAACTCAGGTTTTACTCAAGATGACTTATGGGGTACTAACAGCGGGGATATTTTTGAATAACGGAGAAATATACGAGGGCTATATTTGGAACAAGAAAAAGTAGGGTAATATCAGATATTTCAGAAGTTTTGAGGGGTATGTAGGCAATTATTCCTAAATACAAAAATTAATTTTTTTTAATACTATTGTCCTCAGTGGGTACCGTCACCGACCTCAACGGCCCACCCACTAAGTCTACGAGACTAACAATATAGCTGGTAGGTAAAGAAATAGTAAAGTATGCTGGAGTAAACTCTACAGCTGTAATGCCACTATCCTACCACTATGCACAACAATCACTAAAGCAAATGCAACTCTCACTATGAATAAACTGCCCATACTGACCCGAGTCTATAGGAACCTCAACAGACCAGTCCCGCCTGTACCCTAAGCTGCACCGTATTTCACCCACGAGGGTTTCCGGTGTAGGCATTTGTACCCGAACAGGACACGAGGGTTTCCGGTGTAGGGCAGTACCCAACAGGGACTACTGCGACGCACAAAAGTCCAACTCCGGAGTGGCACTCGTGGGCGCGACCCAGCCGAGTGTATATGCGAATCTGACAGCTCAATCAGGTAACTACAGGCTATAATCAAGATAAAAGGGTCAAATTGGTCTAACAACCAAGGCTCACATGCCCATGGCACAATCTGATGCAAACAGAAGAAATCTGAGTCCACCGTCAGCCTCGACGGCACCCGAAAGTCCGAAACAGCCTAAACTCTGCTGTAACAATGAGCTCTGCATCTCAGCATGAGCGTAAACTCGACCTACACTGATCTAGGTATCCACCTCGCACTAACAGCGGCGATACATTAATAAAAACAGCTCCTGAAGCTAAATCTGATAAGTTTTTCGAAAGTGACAGGTGTAGGTTTAACGAGTTTTCTCCTAAGTCAATTCTCAGTTCAGCATAAAATACTTGTCTAAAATTATTAAATTATGCTCCAAATTCAGATTTTATATAAAAACATACAAATTCGTGAATTTGAGCTACTAACATGAAATATGATGTAAACAAGCATGCTGAAATTCTCTACAACTTAGGAGGAATTTCGAAGACTTCGGTCGACATTAACCCACCTTAAACGATAGTCCAATGACGGTCAGAAGTCAATAGGAGAAGCCCCGCACAAAGTTAGCCTCAACCATAATTAAACCAGCTGAAAAACAGGATTCGGATCCACTCCGCAGCACTTCTGGGCGCCCAGAACCTGAGCCCAGAACTGCAGCCTGGCAGCTTCAACCTATACGAGTTCAAAATAGAATTTAACCAAATTGCCAAGTCCAAATGCAGTGAAACTTCACCCAACTCATCTCAAAAGAGTAAAGAACAATTCCTCAGGTTCCTCACCAAAATTGAGCTCGAAACGATCACCAAAAAGCCTTTGCAAGAATTCGGACCCAACTTCTGGATGCCCAGAACCTGCATCCAGAACTTCAGCAACTAAGCAAACAACACTTATAGCTCAATCTGAGAATTCAAGCTTAAACAACCGGTGAAGTAGGGTCACAAACCTCCCAAATACAGTGGGAAACCAATCCAAGTCTTTCCCAAAGCTTCCAAACAAAATCTGGATTCAAAAATTCAAGAAAATCATCAACTTCCACAAATTTCAGCACTTAAGCTAAGTTCTCCAAATCTGAGCTAAAACTCACCTTTCCAATCTCTAATTCAGGTGGGAAAAGCTTCCAATCCAGCAGGGGATGTAGGAAAACCAATCCTTACATAAAAAATCCAGCTCCAACAAGATTTGGATCCATAAAACCAAGAAAAACCCAAATTTCAGTTCAAGAACACAAGGGGTCCAGTAAAATAGTAATTAAAGTTCACATACCTATCCACATTGCTGTTGGAAGGATTCCATAACTTCCTCTACGGGTCCACAATCCAGCAAACCAAGTTTCACGGGATTTGGAGACTCCTACACCGCACACGAGCTGAAACGCCACAGGTCGACGCTGAAAATCTGCTGAAAATCTCAAGCCTTCAATGGGAAAAGATGGAATTTTGAGGGATTGGAGGGGTTTCCTGCAATCTTCCAGGGCTCACCATGAAGAAGGGAGGAAAAGAGCTTCAGGGGGTCGTCCACCCTCTTTTATAGGCATAGGAATAGGGTACGATGAGCCTCAAGAATAAATATTGCTAACCAGTCCCATGCTGAAAATCCAAGATTCGGGAACCCAGAACCCAAGAAGTGGGCGCCCAGAACTTCCAGCCTGCACAATCCAGCCCTTCGGGTTCTCCGTCCGGCGGTCCGGTGTGCCTTAACGTGGTCCGACGGCACTCACCTACCACACACACGTGTCAGCATGATCATTACTCACGAGGTGAACTTCTGGATCCACTTCTGGGCGCCCGAAACTGGATCCGAAATGACTCAGTATATATATAAAACAACACCCAGAATCTGGGCGCCCTAAACTGCCATAACTTCAGTTTTGACTTATTTTTGTGCTCCGAGTTCGTTTTCGCATCTATTTCGCGCCAAAACGACTCCGACTCATCCCGACACTCTACAGAAGTGTCGGCCAGTCTTTGATACTGCAGTCATTTCGCCAGTTAGGCCCCAGGGTACTACAGTTAGATCTACCCCTTTGACCATTTCCACCCGTTAAATCATACTAGTCAACCAACCACCCACTCAACCCTATCATCCTACCACTATCATCCTAACCACACATTCCTTCATCCAACGGCCGAAAACTTATGAGTGCAAAGGAGTCTATACTCATAAGAGTATAGTAGCACTATTATATATATATATATATATTGGGCTGGAATACTATTAATAGTATTTGGCCTTTTTTGCTACCGAGTTTTTATGTAGTACACTGAATTTCAGTGCACCGTACCGAACTTCTACAAATTGTGGAGTTCCGGTGGAAAAATAGCATGTGAGGCTATGTGTGAGGCTTCAGCCAAGTTTGGGACTTGTGCGAAGTGTTTTCGGCGCAAATGAGGCGTGAAAACGGACTTCGAAAAGTTAAAACTGCTAAACTTGTGAAGTCTACACTGGATTCCGGTATGTGGACCTCCATACCGGTACTGAAGTGATTAGTACCGGTATGTGATGAGGGGTATACCGGAATGCCATGGTGGAAACCGAGAACCCAGCTCTCGGGTTCTGCGGAATCCTCCGGGGTATACCGGAATGGCACCCGTATATCGGTATGCAATGCACATACCGGTATACAGTGTTACGAAATTCCAGTTTTGGCTGGTTGTTTGTGTTGTTTGTGGAGAGGGGCAAAACAGTCTTTTCACATGTATTGGGGGTGTATTAAGGGCTGAGACCTTCTCCCCTTCTCATTGTCTTCCTCTCTACTTCTCCTCTCCATCTCCTTCACTTTCTCTCTCTAGAGATCTCTCCAAAACTTGGAGAAAATGGTGGATTGATCTTGAAAAAGGCTTCGAAAGGAGAAAAGAAGCTTCTTGGTGCAAGAAGAAGCTTGGGGAACTCGTGATTAAGGTTAGTTCCTCACGTTTTGGGTTCAAACCTTGGATTTAATCCTTTGAAATGAGGTTTTTGGGAACCCTAGGCAATCTAAAACACAAAATGTGGAGATTGGCCAAGAAATTTTGAGGTTCTACATGCATGCATGTGAAACCTAGGTTAAATGAGGGTTTTTGCCTTGGGAGGTTCTAAAAATATTTGGACTTTCGGGAATTGCAATTGATGCATAGGAAATCATGTTAGAATGCTTGATTTCGAGTATTGAGTTGAATTATGGGTTCGTAACGAGTAACGAACCGTTTTCTTGTAGAAACTTGGGTTGAAGCAAGAACTCAAGGCTTGGACACTAGGGGCTTGAAGAATACAAGAATTTGAAAGCTCTTGAGGTGGGTTTGTGTTTACCGAAGTGATTAGGTCACTTCCATGTCTAGGGTAAATATCCATTTAAAGATAAAATGGTATGTGTTGTGAACCCTAGAATTTGCATGTTGGCAAAGGTAAAAATCATGATAGGTTGAACAATGAGATCCTATTGTATGATGTACATATCAAGTATAATTCAATTATTAATACTTGTTGCATGGTTGCATGTATGGTTAAACCTAGTGTCATTGAACATAGGTTGAACATGTGAGATTGAAACCTAGTGTCATTGAACATAGGTTGAACATGTGATTGGAACCTAGAGTTATGGAACCTAGGTTGATAATGAGAAAGTAAGCCTAGTGTTATTGAACATAGGCGAGACTTAGTGACTTGAACCTAAGGTCATGAGACTTAGGTTGGCAAGTGAAAAACGTGAACGATGAGATGTGCGACGATTTTGCTATCCCGGGTAGGCGACGATTTCGCTACCATGCCATGAGTTGGCCGTATTGAGACGGGATGTGCGACGATTTTGCTATCCCGGGTAGGCGACGATTTCGCTACCATGCCATGAGTTGGCCGTACCGACACGGGATGTGCGACGAGTTTGCAATCCCGGGTAGGCGACGATTTCGCTACCTCGCCTTGAGTTGGCAGTGTCGAGAGGGGGATGTGCGACGAGGTTGCTATCCCGGGTAAGCGACGAGTTCGTTACCCATGCCATGCGGTGGCCGTGTTGAGACGGGGTATGCGACGATTTTGCTATCCCGAGTATGCGACGAGTTCGCTACTCGAACTAGGAGGTGACGAGTTCACTCCTCGAATGTTGGAATAATTATGGTGAGACGGCGATTCCGAAACCATAAGTAAATGGCAAGTAAATGAACTTAGTCATTGTGAGACATAGGATGAACCTAGGAGAGAATGATAAATTATATTTCATTTGGTTGCATCCTTTATGTTTATTTACAAGCATGTAAATAATTGTTGCATAGTTATATATAATCTAACTTATGCATATGGTGTTTCTTTGGACCTGGTGGGTCGAGCTCCTCTCTTGGGTGGCCTTACCCACTGGGAACTATGTTTATAGTTCTCACCCCACATTTTCCAGGTCCTTCCGCGCGGAGTGAGGCGGCGGAGCGAGGCAAGGGTTTGGCTCTTTAGATAGCGGCCCTTCCATTTTGGTTGTATGTAGAGTTGTACCCCTATTTTTGGAATATGATAGTATAGGGGATTTACATTCTTGTATGAATGTTGTATATTCCATAGTTTTGGAACATAATGTATGGAATGGAAAAGAAAAAATTTGGGACATGTATATTGTGCCATGTGATGTAATAGAAGTAGAACTTCTTATGTTGATGCTTTCCTTGTGCAACTCTTGTACTCCGTTCCTAGTTGGAACATTGTGGATAAGCTTGTGTTGTGACGCCTTGGGCGGATAGAAAAGACTCTATCCGTTCGGCGGGTCTGGTGCATGCGCTCGTGCGGTTATCCTTTCCACCTAGTTGGTGTTTAAGGACCCGGCGGGGCGTAACATTTTAATTCTTGGATGAAAAATTATAGGATTAGGATGATAGTGGTCCCCTAGGGTTTAGTAGTGGCCCCCCAGGGGTGAGTGGGTCATTTGTTGAATAGTATGATCTAAAGGATAAAATTGATAAAAGTGTAGATCTAACGGCTAAAAAATTGATAGCAAAAAAGTCCAAATACTATTAATAGTATTCCAGCTCAACTCTCTCTCTCTCTCTCTCTCTCTCTCTCTCTCTCTCTCTCTCTCTCTCTCTCTCTCTCTCTCTCTCTATATATATATATATATATATATATATATATTATATATATAGAACTAGGCTACTATACTATTAATAGCACCAAGTCATTGGTGCTATTAGGTTTTTGGCCCTTAGATAAAGGGATGTACGGTTAGGATGATAGTGGTCCCCTAGGGTTGAGTGGGTGGTTGGTTGAATAGTATGATCTAACGGGTGGAAATGATTAAGGAGGTAGATCTAACGGTGGAAAACTTAATAGCACCAAGTGTTTGGTGCTATTGATAGTATAGTAGCCGGACTCTCTCTCTCTCTCTCTCTCCCTCTCTCTCTCTCTCTCTCTCTATATATATATATATATATATATATATATATATAGTATACTAGCAATATATCCGCACTTTGCAAATATAAGTGCTAATTTTTATAAAAGCTTCAATATATATAAGTGCTCTTTTGAGCAAAATAGTTAAATTCACAAAAATTATTCATACTCTTTGTAGGATCTTATGCAAGGAGTTTTTATACATTATGTAAAGTCGCATAATAGAGTCAAATATAAATGCTAAGTTTTATAAAAGTATTCAATATATGTAAGTATTTTTTGGGGCAAGATAGTAGAATTTGTGCTTTGCAATGAATGCAACTTTTAAGTTTATTATAGGGCTTTTTTGCATTTAGCCCCCTCACAATTTTTTTTTCAAAAATAACCCTACGAAATTTATAATTATAAAACTGGCCTTATCCCCGCCACGCAAGCGCCACGTCAGCGGCTGGCTGGAGTAGTGGCATAAGTTGAATACGGTGAACTAATCACCGTGTTTAGACACGGTGAATAATTCACCGTGTTTAAGCTAAACTGCACTGACGGGCTGTTTGAGTTCTTCTGCCCTACTAGGCTTGGCTACTATTCAGCCCGTCCAAACACGGTGAATGGTTCACCATGTTTAAACACGGTGAATCATTCACCGTGTTCAACTTAAGCCTCCACAGCCGCTGACGTGGCGCTGACATGGCGCTTGCGTGGCGGGGATAGGGCCAGTTTTGCAATTATAAATTTCGTGGGGCTATTTGTGAAAAAATTTTAAGAGGGGGCTAAATGCAAATAAAGCCCTTTATTATATTATACGTTATGTAAAGTCACTTAATAGAGTCAAATATAAGTGCTAATTTTTATAAAAGCATTCAATATATAGTGTTCTTTAGAGCAAAATAGTTAAATTCACAAAAGTTGTTCATCCTCTTTGTAGGATTCTTATGCAAAGACTTTTTATACATCATGTAAAGTCACATAATAGAATCAAATATAAATGCTAAGTTTTCTAAAAGTATTCAATATATATATAAGTGTTCTTTGGGGCAAGATAGTAGAATTCACAAAAAATATGCCTTCGCTTTGTAGGATCCTATGCAAGAACTTTACATTCTTCAGAGTATTGTTGGCCAGCTTCGTCAAACCTACACAAGAAAAATAATAACCTTTACATTTATCTGTAATTAAGGAAGTCATGATAGAATAGAAAGTAGTTACCTGTTTCGTGGTCTTTTTCTATTTGACTTTTATTATTTTTTCTGAATTTTGAGAGCTATGTAAAGTAGAGGTACATGCATCTGACCTGTTAAATTAAGTTTTAAAAATTGTTTAGTAGCATAACAGAAAAGTAAAAGAGTATAATTTTAAGAAATACCCAAATTAAACTTTACAAAGTAATATTACCTATTGATACATTGATCCTTATTAAACTTTACAAAATAATATTATCTATTGATACATTGATCCTTTGAAATGGTTGATGAATTGGAGGATGGTAACTGGTGCTCCAAATCTTGTACATAAAATATTTTAGCAACCTTGGAAGAAAGTGTTGGATTTAGAGGGCAGAGGAAACTTACAAACTGGACAGCCAATGTATCCAGGTACCGAAATCGGATCGGGTTGCATGTTTTACTAGCTTCCTTGGATCGTCCTTATCTCGATGCTTCTGGATCTTCCATGTATCTTGCCTTCTCCCACTTGTTGCAAATTGGATGCGAAGAGGGCTATCAGAGTCCTCTTCTATGTCCACACTCCAAAACCCGGGAACGTTGGTGGAATCCCAGAGAGAACGCACAGAGAGAGATGAGAAGGAAGAAATTCTTATTTTCTCATATGTACAAAATCTGAGAGAAATGGATTGTATTCATAGATTATCGGGACCCCTAAAAATATCGTGATTCTCACATAGAGATTAGAATTAGAATATCTATTTAGATATAATAGATATTTATTAGGAGATACGTTTCTTAACTAATAAGAAACATATAAATTTATCCTTATCCTCAACTTATTAGGATAAATCCCAATCCATATCTTATCTGGATCGAATTGAATTAGAACTAGTCAATGTGGACACACTACATGTCAACAATCTCCCACTTTGCCACATTGGCCAATTTCTACCACAGCACACGTGTCAGCACGTTCGATACTCACGAGGTGAACTTCCGGACTCACTTTCTGGGCGCCCTAATCTGGATCCGAAATGACTCAGTAAGATCACAAGACAAGCACTCAACAATTGGGCACTCTAAACCCAACTTTCGGGCGCCCTAAACTGCCACAAATCCAAAACTTCAGTTTTGGCTTATTTCGGTGCTCCGAGTCCGTTTTCGCGTCTATTTCGTGTCAAAACGACTCCGACTCGTCCCGACATTCTCCAGAAGTGTCGAACGGTTTAGAATACTGCAGTCATTTCGTCAGTTAGGCCCCAGGGGTACTACAATATGTATATAGAGTTTTGGTTATTAGGTATTTTTGCTGGTCCATAAAACCAAATCAGCAAAATCCAACTCTAATTACTCTCTCTCCCGCTCTTTCACTTGCTCGCATAATCGCTTTTCCTAAATTATTTTTCTAAATATTATAATACCATATTCATATATTTATTTTGTATGTTGAACTATTAGACATATTTTTGTATCAAATTTTAGATATGTTCTATAAAAATTAAACTATAGATTGCATGATGTTAAGAATTTTAAGCGGCTCGTTTAGGGCTCGAGCTCGCTCGACTTGAAATTAGGCTCGCTCGAGCTCGGCTCGAATTAATTTCAAGCTGAGCTTTAGCCTAAATTTAGGCTCGAAATTAATTTCAAGCCAAGCTTGAGCTGAGGTAAGCTCACTCAAGCTCGGCTTGTTTCCACCACCCCTACTTATAGAAGCACTCCCATTAGCTGGAGGATCACTTGCATATCTAACCTTGAAAGAAAGATTATCATTCCATAGTTTCGAACATTAATCATCACTAGAAAAGTATCTTCAGCTCCCAAAATATTAGATATTGCAGGTGGTATGGTTGAATTGTTGTAATTCGTCTCCCTTACTAATTGATGTGCTGGATTTTTCCTAATATAGTGAAACTTGCAGTACTAGTCTTGTATTCCACAACAATATTTAATCTATACCTGGTCGATAATCATCTATTAAATAAAGTATTTAATCACATTCGTGTAGTATTTTACAACAATTCAATTTACAAAATACCATCAATGAAAGAAAATAAATCAATTAAATGCATATTAAAAAAGAGTAGAACTTCAAACAACAACATACTTGATGGAGGATTGGAAGAAGAAGAGGTTGTAAAAAAGTTAAAAGTTATATATAGATATATATAGGTGAATAAAAATTATGATTTTTTTTTTCGATTTACCAAAAGAGATAAAAATAATCTCTAACCAAGACACATAGGCAAATAACTTTTAGGTGTCAAGAAACAAAGCTTGTAAATGGCAAAGAAAACTTGCAAGTGTAAAAAAAAACACAGCTGTCAAAAAGCTTGAAACGGCAAGTTGTCAAAGTTTAAATCCACAAACATAGCACCTGATTCAACTCAATCATCAAGTTGACAATTGTTAACTCAATCGTTGACCATCATAGAGAGCAGAAGGACGAAAATTTTTATAGTGAGGGAAACAAAGAGAGAGAGATGAACATTAGCGCTAGATGGTAAACTTGATTCATTCAATACTTACCTTGAATCACTAAATCTTTGCATCCCTTACCACAACGGCGTGGATGGGGTTGTCTCCGCTGCTTCCCTTCTATGACATAAACCGTTGCGCCGCAACCACCGAGCCCAGTGTCAACTTCGGATCGACCTCCGCAAGGATCGTCTACACCTTGAACCATTCCGCCGTCACCGCCGAGCCCGGCATCAACTTTGGATCCACCTCGGTGATGATCCTTTTTAGCGTGGGAGGTGGCAGCGCGGCCTTCTACACCATAAACCATTCTGTCACCGCCGCCGTGCGAGTCGTCAAATTTAGCAACGATCTTCTATGCCATACGTGTAGTACACTGAATTTCAGTGCATCGTACCGAACTTCTGCAAATTGTAGAGTTCCGGTAGAAAAATAGCATGAGAGGCTATGTGTGAGGCTTCAGCCAAGTTTGAGACTTGTGTGAAGAGTTTTCGGCGCAAGCGAGGCGCGAAAACGGACTTCGAAAAGTTAAAACTGCTAAACTTGTGAAGTCTGCACTGGATTCCGGTATGTGGATCTTCATACCGGTACTGAAGTGAATAGTACTGGTATGTGCATAAGGAATACCGGAATGCCGTGGTTGAACCGAAAACCCAGCTCTCGGGTTTTGCGGAATTCTTCGGGAAATACCGGAATGTCACTGTATACTGGTATGTGAAATAGGATACCGGTACACGATGGCCGAAACAGTAAATCCAGCTCTCGGGATTCTGCGGGATTTCTGAGGCATACCGGTATGCACATGCGCATACCGGTATACAATGTCCAGATTTAGGCTGGTTGTTGTGTTGTTTGTGGAGAGGGGCAAAATAGTCTTTTCACATGATTTAGGGGTGTATGAATGGCTGAGACCTTCTCCCCTTCTCATTTGTTTTCCTCTCTACTTCTCCTCTCCCTCTCCCTCACTTTCTCTCTCTAGAGATCTCTCCAAAGCTTGGAGAAGTGGTGAATTGGAGCTTGGAAAAGGCTTCCAAAGGAAAAAGAAAGCTTCTTGGTGTAAGAAGGAGCTTGGGGATTTCGTGATTAAGGTTAGTACCTCACGTTTTGGGTTCAAAGCTTAGATTTAATCCTTTGAAATGAGGTTTTTGGGAACCCTTGGCAATCTAAAGCACAAAATGTGAGAGATTGGCCATGAAATCTAGGGTTTGGCTTGCATGCATGCAAACCCTAGGTAGATTTGGGGCTTTTGAAATGAGAGGTTCTAAAAATATTTGGACCTCCGGGAATTGCAATTGAGGCATAGGAAATCATGTTGGAACACTTGATTTCACATATTGAGTTGAATTTAGGGTTCGTAACGAGTAACGAACCGTTTTCTTGTAGAAGCTTGGGTTGAAGCAAGAACTCAAAGCTTGGACACTTAGGAGCTTGAAGAATACAAGGATTTGAAAGCTCTTGAGGTGGGTTTGTGTTTACCGAAGTGATTAGGTCACTTCCATGTCTAGGGTAAATATCCATTTAAAGATAAAATGGTATGTGTTGTGAACCCTAGAATTTACATGTTGGCAAAGGTAAAAATCATGATAGGTTGAACAATGAGATCCTATTGCATGATGTACATATCAAGTATAATTCAATTATTAATACTTGTTGCATGGTTGCATGTATGGTTAAACCTAGTGTCATTGAACATAGGTTGAACATGATGATTGAACCTAGTGTTATGGAACAGAGGTTGAACATGTGAGATTGAAACCTAGTGTTATTGAACATAGGTTGGAACATGTGAGATTGAAACCTAGTGTCATTGAACATAGGTTGGACATGTGATTGGAACCTAGAGTTATGGAACCTAGGTTGATAATGAGAAAGTAAGCCTAGTGTTATTGAACATAGGCGAGACTTAGTGACTTGAACCTAAGGTCATGAGACTTAGGTTGGCAAGTGAAAAACGTGATCGACGGGATGTGCGACGAGTTTGCAATCCCGGGTAGGCGACGATTTCGCTACCATGCCATGAGTTGGCCGTATTGAGACGGGATGTGTGACGATTTTGCTATCCCGGGTAGGCGACGATTTCGCTACCATGCCATGAGTTGGCCGTACCGACACGGGATGTGCGACGAGTTTGCAATCCCGGGTAGGCGACGATTTTGCTACCTCGCCTTGAGTTGGCGGTGTCGAGAGGGGGATGTGCGACGAGGTTGCTATCCCGGGTATGCGACGAGTTCGCTACCCATGCCATGCGGTGGCCGTGTTGAGACGGGGTATGCGACGATTTTGCTATCCCGAGTATGCGACGACTTCGCTACTCGAACTAGGAGGTGACGAGTTCACTCCTCGAATGTTGGAATAATTATGGTGAGACGGCGATTCCGAAACCATAAGTAAATGACAAGTAAATGAACTTAGTCATTGTGAGACATAGGATGAACCTAGGAGAGAATGATAAATTATATTTCATTTGGTTGCATCCTTTATGTTTATTTACAAGCATGTAAATAATTGTTGCATAGTTATATATAATCTAACTTATGCATATGGTGTTTCTTTGGACCTGGTGGGTCGAGCTCCTCTCTTGGGTGGCCTTACCCACTGGGAACTATGTTTATAGTTCTCACCCCACATTTTTCAGGTCCTTCCGCGAGTGAGGCGGCGGCGGAGAGCGAGGCAAGGGTTTGGCTCTTTAGATAGCGGCCCTTCCATTTTGGTTGTATGTAGAGTTGTACCCCTATTTTTGGAATATGATAGTATAGGGGATTTACATTCTTGTATGAATGTTGTATATTCCATAGTTTTGGAACATAATGTATGGAATGGAAAAGAAAAAATTTGGGACATGTATATTGTGCCATGTGATGTAATAGAAGTAGAACTTCTTTATGTTGATGCTTTCCTTGTGCAACTCTTGTACTCCGTTCCTAGTTGGAACATTGTGGATAAGCTTGTGTTGTGACGCCTTGGGCGGATAGGAAAGACTCTATCCGTTCGGCGGGTCTGGTGCATGCGCTCGTGCGGTTATCCTTTCCACCTAGTTGGTGTTCTAAGGACCCGGCGGGGCGTGACAGACTGAGGTGGTATCAGAGCCTAGAAACGGTCTAGATGGACCTAAGAAAACCATAGGATGGAAAAGAACCTAGGAGTGTAGGCTCGTGAGTGACGAGATCTTTGATATGGCGAAAGATAAATAATTGGGTTATGTCCTTATGCCTCTAGTTGGAAATAGAGGTAGATTCGAGGTGTGTCTTATTCTTCACCAAGTGTGTTCATGTTGGCGGCCGACAACATGAAAACCAAGTGAGGGGAATAAGGACCCTTGTGTGACTTTCGCCTAGATTGGGTTCACGTTTATTTTCGTGAAACGTTATGTTACAAATGACTTTGAATGTCACGAAATGACCAAAGTCATTGTGTTTTCAGGATACGCCCCAAGAGTGCGAATTAGCCACGAGTACATGCTCAGATTCGAAGGAACGAGGATCGAAGCCCAAGAGAGCATTCTATTACGCCCCAAGAGTGCGAATTTGCCACGAGTACATGCTCACATTCGAAGGAACGAGGATCGAAGCCCAAGAGAGCATTCTATTACGCCCCAAGAGTGCGAATTTGCCACGAGTACATGCTCACATTCGAAGGAACGAGGATCGAAGCCCAAGAGAGCATTCTATTACGCCCCAAGAGTGCGAATTTGCCACGAGTACATGCTCACATTCGAAGGAACGAGGATCGAAGCCCAAGAGAGCATTCTATTACGCCCCAAGAGTGCGAATTTGCCACGAGTACATGCTCACATTCGAAGGAACGAGGATCGAAGCCCAAGAGAGAGAGCATTCTATTACGCCCCAAGAGTGCGAATTTTGCCACGAGTACATGCTCACATTCGAAGGAACGAGGATCGAAGCCCCAAGAGAGCATTCTATTACGCCCCAAGAGTGCGAATTTTCCACGAGTACATGCTCACATTTCGAAGAAAGGAGGATCGAAGCCCAAGAGAGCATTCTATTACGCCCCAAGAGTGCGAATTTGCCACGAGTACATGCTCACATTCGAAGGAACGAGGATCGAAGCCCAAGAGAGCATTCTATTACGCCCCAAGAGTGCGAATTTGCCACGAGTACATGCTCACATTCGAAGGAACGAGGATCGAAGCCCAAGAGAGCATTCTATTAGCCCCAAGAGTGCGAATTTGACGAGTACATGCACACATTCGAAGGAACGAGGATCGAAGCCCAAGAGAGCATTCTATTACGCCCCAAGAGTGCGAATTTGCCACGAGTACATGCACACATTCGAAGGAATGAGGATCGAAGACAAAGAGAGCATTCTATTACGCCCCAAGAGTGCGAATTTTCCACGAGTACATGCTCGCATTCGAAGGAACGAGGCGCCCCAAGAGTGCGAATTTTCCACGAGTACATGCTCGCATTCGAAGGAACGAGGATCGAAGCCCAAGAGAGCATTCTATTACGCCCCAAGAGTGCGAATTTGCCACGAGTACATGCTCACATTCGAAGGAACGAGGATCGAAGCCCAAGAGAGCATTCATTCAATTACGCCCCAAGAGTGCGAATTTGCCACGAGTACATGCTCACATTCGAAGGAACGAGGATCGAAGCCCAAGAGAGCATTCTATTACGCCCCAAGAGTGCGAATTTGCCACGAGTACATGCTCACATTCGAAGGAACGAGGATCGAAGCCCAAGAGAGCATTCTATTACGCCCCAAGAGTGCGAATTTGCCACGAGTACATGCTCACATTCGAAGGAACGAGGATCGAAGCCCAAGAGAGCATTCAATTACGCCCCAAGAGTGCGAATTTGCCACGAGTACATGCTCACATTCGAAGGAACGAGGATCGAAGCCCAAGAGAGCATTCTATTACGCCCCAAGAGTGCGAATTTGCCACGAGTACATGCTCACATTCGAAGGAACGAGGATCGAAGCCCCAAGAGAGCATTCTATTACGCCCCAAGAGTGCGAATTTGCCACGAGTACATGCTCACATTCGAAGGAACGAGGATCGAAGCCCAAGAGAGCATTCTATTATTACGCCCCAAGAGTGCGAATTTGCCACGAGTACATGCTCACATTCGAAGGAACGAGGATCGAAGCCCAAGAGAGCATTCTATTACGCCCCAAGAGTGCGAATTTGCCACGAGTACATGCTCACATTCGAAGGAACGAGGATCGAAGCCCAAGAGAGCATTCTATTACGCCCCAAGAGTGCGAATTTGCCACGAGTACATGCTCACATTCGAATGAACGAGGATCGAAGCCCAAGAGAGCATTCTATTTCGCCCCAAGAGTGCGAATTTGCCACGAGTACATGCTAACATTCGAAGGAACGAGGATCGAAGAAGTCAAAGAGAGCATTCTATTACGTCCCAAGAGTGCGAATTTGCCACGAGTACATGCTCACATTCGAAGGAACGAGGATCGAAGAAGCCCAAGAGAGCATTCTATTACGCCCCAAGAGTGCGAATTTGCCACGAGTACATGCTCACATTCGAAGGAACGAGGATCGAAGCCCAAGAGAGCATTCTATTACGCCCCAAGAGTGCGAATTTGCCACGAGTACATGCTCACATTCGAAGGAACGAGGATCGAAGCCCCAAGAGAGCATTCTATTACGCCCCAAGAGTGCGAATTTGCCACGAGTACATGCTCACATTCGAAGGAACGAGGATCGAAGCCCAAGAGAGCATTCTAATACGCCCCAAGAGTGCGAATTTGCCACGAGTACATGCTCACATTCGAAGGAACGAGGATCGAAGCCCCAAGAGAGCATTCTATTACGCCCCAAGAGTGCGAATTTGCCACGAGTACATGCTCACATTCGAAGGAACGAGGATCGAAGCCCCAAGAGAGCATTCTATTACGCCCCAAGAGTGCGAATTTGCCACGAGTACATGCTCACATTCGAAGGAACGAGGATCGAAGCCCAAGAGAGCATTCTATTACGCCCCAAGAGTGCGAATTTGCCACGAGTACATGCTCACATTCGAAGGAACGAGGATCGAAGCCCCAAGAGAGCATTCAATTACGCCCCAAGAGTGCGAATTGGCCACGAGTACATGCTCACATTCGAAGGAACGAGAGGATCGAAGCCCAAGAGAGCATTCTATTACGCCCCAAGAGTGCGAATTTGCCACGAGTACATGCTCACATTCGAAGGAACGAGGATCGAAGCCCCAAAAGAGCATTCTATTACGCCCCCCAAGAGTGCGAATTTGCCACGAGTACATGCTCACATTCGAAGGAACGAGGATCGAAGCCCAAGAGAGCATTCTATTACGCCCCAAGAGTGCGAATTTGCCACGAGTACATGCTCACATTCGAAGGAACGAGGATCGAAGCCCAAGAGAGCATTCTATTACGCCCCAAGAGTGCGAATTTGCCACGAGTACATGCTCACATTCGAAGGAACGAGGATCGAAGCCCAAGAGAGCATTCTATTACGCCCTAGTACATGCTCAGAATCGAAGGAACGAGGATCGAAGCCCAAGAGAGCATTCTATTACGCCCCAAGAGTGCGAATTTGCCACGAGTACATGCTCACATTCGAAGGAACGAGGATCGATCGAAGCCCAAGAGAGCATTCTATTACGCCCCAAGAGTGCGAATTTGCCACGAGTACATGCTCACATTCGAAGGAACGAGGATCGAAGCCCAAGAGAGCATTCTATTACGCCCCAAGAGTGCGAATTTTGCCACGAGTACATGCTCACATTCGAAGGAACGAGGATCGAAGCCCAAGAGAGCATTCTATTACGCCCCAAGAGTGCGAATTTGCCACGAGTACATGCTCACATTCGAAGGAACGAGGATCGAAGCCCCAAGAGAGCATTCTATTACGCCCCAAGTGTGCGAATTTGCCACGAGTACATGCTCACATTCGAAGGAACGAGGATCGAAGCCCAAGAGAGCATTCTATTACGCCCCAAGAGTGCGAATTTGCCACGAGTACATGCTCACATTCGAAGGAACGAGGATCGAAGCCCAAGAGAGCATTCTATTACGCCCCAAGAGTGCGAATTTGCCACGAGTACATGCTCACATTCGAAGGAACGAGGATCGAAGCCCAAGAGAGCATTCTATTACGCCCCAAGAGTGCGAATTTGCCACGAGTACATGCCCAGATTCGACGGAACGAGGATCGAAGCCCCAGGAGAGCATTCTATTACGCCCCAAGAGTGCGAATTTACCACGAGTACATGCTCACATTCGAAGGAACGAGGATCGAAGTCCAAGAGAGCATTCTATTACACCCCAAGAGTGCGAATTCGCCACGAGTACATGCACACATTCGAAGGAACGAGGATCGAAGCCCAAGAGAGCATTCTATTACGCCCCCAAGAGTGCGAATTTGCCACGAGTACATGCTCACATTCGAAGGAACGAGGATCGAAGTCCAAGAGAGCATTCTATTACGCCCCAAGAGTGCGAATTTGCCACGAGTACATGCTCACATTCGAAGGAACGAGGATCGAAGCCCAAGAGAGCATTCTATTACGCCCCAAGAGTGCGAATTTGCCACGAGTACATGCTCACATTCGAAGGAACGAGGATCGAAGCCCAAGAGAGCATTCTATTACGCCCCAAGAGTGCGAATTTGCCACGAGTACATGCTCACATTCGAAGGAACAGGGATCGAAGCCCAAGAGAGCATTCTATTACGCCCCAAGAGTGCGAATTTGCCACGAGTACATGCTCACATTCGAAGGAACGAGGATCGAAGCCCCAGAGAGCATTCTATTACGCCCCAAGAGTGCGAATTTGCCACGAGTACATGCTCACATTCGAAGGAACGAGGATCGAAGCCCAAGAGAGCATTCTATTATTACGCCCCAAGAGTGCGAATTTGCCACGAGTACATGCTCACATTCGAAGGAACGAGGATCGAAGCCCAAGAGAGCATTCTATTACGCCCCAAGAGTGCGAATTTGCCACGAGTACATGCTCACATTCGAAGGAACGAGGATCGAAGCCCAAGAGAGCATTCTATTATTACGCCCCAAGAGTGCGAATTTGCCACGAGTATGCTCACATTCGAAGGAACGAGGATCGAAATCGAAGCCCAAGAGAGCATTCTATTACGCCCCAAGAGTGCGAATTTGCCACGAGTACATGCTCACATTCGAAGGAACGAGGATCGAAGCCCAAGAGAGCATTCTATTACGCCCCAAGAGTGCGAATTTGCCACGAGTACATGCTCACATTCGAAGGAACGAACGGATCGAAGCCCAAGAGAGCATTCTATTATTACCCCCAAGAGTGCGAAATTTGCCACGAGTACATGCTCACATTCGAAGGAACGAGGAACGAGATCGAAGCCCAAGAGAGCATTCTATTACGCCCCAAGAGTGCGAATTTGCCACGAGTACATGCTCACATTCGAAGGAACGAGGATCGAAGCCCAAGAGAGCATTCTATTACGCCCCAAGAGTGCGAATTTGCCCACGAGTACATGCTCACATTCGAAGGAACGAGGATCGAAGAAGCCCAAGAGAGCATTCTATTACGCCCCAAGAGTGCGAATTTGCCACGAGTACATGCTCACATTCGAAGGAACGAGGATCGAAGACCCCAAGAGAGCATTCTATTACGCCCCCAAGAGTGCGAATTTGCCACGAGTACATGCTCACATTCGAAGGAAGGAACGAGGATCGAAGCCCAAGAGAGCATTCTATTACGCCCCAAGAGTGCGAATTTGCCACGAGTACATGCTCACATTCGAAGGAACGAGGATCGAAGCCCAAGAGAGCATTCTATTACGCCCCAAGAGTGCGAATTTGCCACGAGTACATGCTCACATTCGAAGGAACGAGGATCGAAGCCCAAGAGAGCATTCTATTACGCCCCAAGAGTGCGAATTTGCCACGAGTACATGCTCACATTCGAAGGAACGAGGATCGAAGCCCAAGAGAGCATTTTATTACCCCCAAGAGTGCGAATTTGCCACGAGTACATGCTCAAATTCGAAGGAACGAGGATCGAAACCCCAAGAGAGCATTCTATTACGCCCCAAGAGTGCGCGAATTTGCCACGAGTACATGCTCACACATGATTCATTCGAAGGAACGAGGATCGAAGCCCAAGAGAGCATTCTATTACGCCCCAAGAGAGTGCGAATTTGCCACGAGTACATGCTCACATTCGAAGGAACGAGGATCGAAGCCCAAGAGAGCATTCTATTACGCCCCCCCAAGAGTGCGAATTTTGCCACGAGTACATGCTCACATTCGAAGGAACGAGGATCGAAGCCCAAGAGAGCATTCTATTACGCCCCAAGAGTGCGAATTTGCCACGAGTACATGCTCACATTCGAAGGAACGAGGATCGAAGCCCCCAAGAGAGCATTCTATTACGCCCCAAGAGAGTGCGAATTTGCCCCAAGAGTGCGAATTCGAAGCCACGAGTACAAGCCTCACATTCGAAGGAACGAAGGAGTGAAGAGAGATCGAAGCCCAAGAGAGCATTCTATTCGAAGCCCCAAGAGTGCGAATTTGCCCCACGAGTACATGCCACGAGTACATGCTCACATTCGAAGGAACGTGGATCGAAGCCCAAGAGAGCATTCTATTACGCCCCAAAGTGCGAATTTGCCACGAGTACATGCTCATATTCGAAGGAACGAGGATCGAAGCCCAAGAGAGCATTCTATTATTAGCCCCCCCAGAGTGCGAATTTGCCACGAGTACATGCTCACATTCGAAGGAACGAGGATCGAAGCCCAAGAGAGCATTCTATTACGCCCCAAGAGTGCGAATTTGCCACGAGTACATGCTCACATTCGAAGGAACGAGGATCGAAGCCCCCCAAGAGAGCATTCATTTATTACGCCCCAAGAGTGCGAATTTGCCACACGAGTACAAGCACACATTCGAAGGAACGAGGATCGAATCGAAGCCCAAGAGAGCATTCTATTACGCCCCCCAAGAGTGCGAATTTGCCACGAGTACATGCTGCACATTCGAAGGACGAACGAGGATCGAAGCCCAGCCCAAGAGAGCATTCTATTACCCAAGAGTGCGAATTTGCCATGAGTACATGCTCACCTTCGAAGGAACGAGGATCGAAGCCCAAGAGCATTCTATTAGCCCCGAGAGTGCGAATTTGCGACGAGTACATGCTCACATTCGAAGGAACGAGGATCGAAGCCCAAGAGAGCATTCTATTATTACCCCAAGAGTGCGAATTTGCCACGAGTACATGCTCACATTCGAAGGAACGAGGATCGAAGAAGCCCCAAGAGAGCATTCTATTATTACGCCCCAAGAGTGCGAATTTGCCACGAGTACATGCTCACATTCGAAGGAACGAGGATCGAAGCCCAAGAGAGCATTCTATTACGCCCCAAGAGTGCGAATTTTTGCCACGAGTACATGTCACACAGTGCACACATTCGAAGAGAACGAGGATCGAAGCCCAAGAGAGCATTCTATTACGCCCCCCAAGAGAGTGCGAATTTGCCACGAGTACATGCTCACATTCGAAGGAACGAGGATCGAAGCCCAAGAGAGCATTCTATTACGCCCCAAGAGTGCGAATTTTGCCACGAGTAGTACATGCTCACACACATTCGAAGAAGAACGAGGATCGAAGAAGAAGCCAAGAGAGCATTCTATTACGCCCCAAGAGTGCGAATTTTGCTCACATTCGAAGGAACCACGAGTACATGCTCACATTCGAAGGAACGAGGAACGAGGATCGAAGAGCCCAAGAGAGAGCATTCTATTACGCCCCAAGAGTGCGAATTTACCACGAGTACATGCTCACATTCGAAGGAACGAGGATCGAAGCCCAAGAGAGCATTCTATTACGCCCCAAGAGTGCGAATTTGCCACGAGTACATGCTCACATTCGAAGGAAGGAGGATCGAAGCCCAAGAGAGCATTCTATTAAGCCCCAAGAGTGCGAATTTGCCACGAGTACATGCTCACATTCGAAGGAAGGAGGATCGAAGCCCCCCCAAGAGAGCATTCTATTAAGCCCCAAGAGTGCGAATTTGCCACGAGTACATGCTCACATTCGAAGGAACAAGGATCGAAGCCCAAGAGAGCATTCTATTACGCCCCAAGAGTGCGAATTTGCCACGAGTACATGCTCACATTCGAAGAAGAACGAGGATCGAAGCCCAAGAGAGCATTCTATTACGCCCCCCAAGAGTGCGAATTTGCGAATTTGCCACGAGTACATGCTCACATTCGAAGGAACGAGGATCGAAGCCCCCCAAGAGAGCATTCTATTACGCCCCAAGAGTGCGAATTTGCCACGAGTACATGCTCACATTCGAAGGAACGAGGATCGAAGAAGCCCAAAGAGCATTCTATTACGCCCCAAGAGTGCGAATTTGCCACGAGTACATGCTCACATTCGAAGGAACGAGGATCGATCGAAGCCCAAGAGAGCATTCTATTATTACGCCCCAAGAGTGCGAATTTGCCACGAGTACATGCTCACATTCGAAGGAACGAGGATCGAAGAAGCCCAAGAGAGCATTCTATTACGCCGCAAGAGTGCGAATTTGCTACGAGTACATGCTCACATTCGAAGGAACGAGGATCGAAGAGAGCATCGAAGCCCCAGAGAGCATTCATTCTATTACGCCCCCAAGAGAGGATGCGAATTTATTACGCCACGAGTACAATGCCACGAGTACATGCTCACATTCGAAACGGAACGAGGATCGAAGCCCAAGAGAGCATTCTATTACGCCGCAAGAGTGCAAATTTGCCACGAGTACATGCTCACATTCGAAGGAACGAGGATCGAAGAAGAAGCCCAAGAGAGCATTCTATTACGCCCCAAGAGTGCGAATTTGCCCACGAGTACATGCTCACATTCGAAGGAACGAGGATCGAAGCCCAAAGAGAGCATTCTATTATTACGCCCCCCCAAGAGTGCGAATTTGCCACGAGTACATGCTCACATTCGAAGGAACGAGGAACGAGGAAGCCCCAAGAGAGCATTCTATTACGCCCCAAGAGTGCGAATTTGCCACGAGTACATGCTCACATTCGAAGGAACGAGGATCGAAGCCCAAGAGAGCATTCTATTACGCCCCCAAGAGTGTGAATTTGCCACGAGTACATGCTCACATTCGAAGGAACGAGGATCGAAGCCCAAGAGAGCATTCTATTACGCCCCAAGAGTGCGAATTTGCCACGAGTACATGCTAACATTCGAAGGAACGAGGATCGAAGATCAAAGAGAGCATTCTATTACGCCCCAAGAGTGCGAATTTGCCACGAGTACATGCTCACATTCGAAGGAACGAGGATCGAACGCCAAGAGAGCATTCTATTACGCCCCAAGAGTGTGATTTTGCCACGAGTACATGCTCACATTCGAAGGAACGAGGATCGAAGCCCAAGAGAGCATTCTATTACGCCCCAAGAGTGCGAATTTGCCACGAGTACATGCTCACATTCGAAGGAACGAGGATCGAAGCCCCAAGAGAGCATTCTATTACTCCCCAAGAGTGCGAATACGCCACGAGTACATGCTCACATTCGAAGGAACGAGGATCGAAGCCCAAGAGAGCATTCTATTACGCCCCAAGAGTGCGAATTTGCCACGAGTACATGCTCACATTCGAAGAAACGAGGATCGAAGCCCAAGAGAGCATTCTATTACGCCCCAAGAGTGCGAATTTGCCACGAGTACATGCTCACATTCGAAGGAACGAGGATCGAAGAAGAGGATCCCCAAGAGAGCATTCTATTACGCCCCAATAGTGCGAATTTGCCACGAGTACATGCTCACATTCGAAGGAACGAGGATCGAAGCCCAAGAGAGCATTCTATTACGCCCCAAGAGTGCGAATTTGCCACGAGTACATGCTCACATTCGAAGGAACGAGGATCGAAGAAGTCAAAGAGAGCATTCTATTACGTCCCAAGAGTGCGAATTTGCCACGAGTACATGCTCACATTCGAAGGAACGAGAACGAATCGAAGCGAAGCCCAAGAGAGCATTCTATTACGCCCCAAGAGAGAGTGCGAATTTGCCACGAGTACATGCTCACATTCGAAGGAACGAGGATCGAAGCCCCAAGAGAGCATTCTATTACGCCCCAAGAGTGCGAATTTGCCACGAGTACATGCTCACATTCGAAGGAACGAAGGAACGAGGATCGAAGCCCCCAAGAGAGCATTCTATTACGCCCCAAGAGTGCGAATTTGCCACGAGTACATGCTCACATTCGAATTCGAAGGAACGAGGATCGAAGCCCAAGAGAGAGCATTCATTCTATTACGCCCCAAGAGTGCGAATTTGCCACGAGTACATGCTCATATTCGAAGGAACGAGGATCGAAGCCCGAGAGAGCATTCTATTACGCCCCAAGAGTGCGAATTTGCCACGAGTACATGCTCACATTCGAAGGAACGAGGATCGAAGCCCAAGAGAGCATTCTATTACGCCCCAAGAGAGTGCGAATTTGCCACGAGTACATGCTCACATTCGAAGGAACGAGGATCGAAGCCCCAAGAGAGCATTCTATTACGCCCCAAAGTGCGAGTGAATTTGCCACGAGTACATGCTCACATTCGAAGGAACGAGGATCGAAGCCCAAGAGAGCATTCTATTAAGCCCCAAGAGTGCGAATTTGCCACGAGTACATGCTCACATTCGAAGGAACGAGGATCGAAGCCCAAGAGAGCATTCTATTACGCCCAAGAGTGCGAATTTGCCACGAGTACATGCTCAGATTCGAAGGAACGAAGGATCGATCGCCCAAGAGAGCATTCTATTACGCCCCAAGAGTGCGAATTTGCCACGAGTACATGCACATTCGAAGGAAGGAATCGAGGATCGAAGCCCAAGAGAGAGAGATTCTATTACGCCCCAAGAGTGCGAATTTGCCACGAGTACATGCTCACATTCGAAGGAACGAGGATCGAAGCCCAAGAGAGCATTCTATTACGCCCCAAGAGTGCGAATTTGCCACGAGCACATGCTCACATTCGAAGGAACGAGGAAGGATCGAAGCCCCAAGAGAGCAGCATTCTATTACGCCCCAAGAGTGCGTTTGCCACGAGTACATGCTCACATTCGAAGGAACGAGGATCGAAGCCCAAGAGAGAGCATTCTTCTATTACGCCCCAAGAGTGCGAATTTTTGCCACGAGTACATGCTACATGCTCACATTCGAAGGAACGAGGATCGAAGCCCAAGAGATTACGCCCCAAGAGTGCGAATTCTATTCACATTCGAAGGAACGAGGATCGAAGCCCAAGAGAGCATTCTATTACCCCCAAGAGTGCGAATTTGCCACGAGTACATGCGAGTACATGCTCACATTCGAAGGAACGAGGATCGAAGCCCCAGAGAGAGATTCTATTACGCCCCAAGAGTGCGAATTTGCCACGCCACGAGTACATGCTCACATTCGAAGGAACGAGGATCGAATCGAAGCCCAAGAGATTCTATTATTCTATTACCCCCAAGAGTGCGAATTTGCCACGAGTACATGCTCACATTCGAAGGAACGAGGATCGAAGAGCCCAAGAGAGCATTCTATTTCGCCCCAAGAGTGCGAATTTGCCAAGAGTACATGCTCACATTCGAGGAACGAGGATCGAAGAAGCCAAGAGAGCATTCTATTACCCCCCAAGAGCGAATTGCATTACATTACGCCCACATTCGAAGAGCCCAAGAGAGCATTCTATTACGCCCCAAGAGTGCGAATTTGCCACGAGTAGACATGCTCGATTCGAAGGAACGAGGATCGAAGCCCCCAAGAGAGCATTCTATTACGCCCCAAGAGTGCGAATTCGCCACGAGTACATGCTCACATTCGAAGGAACGAGGATCGAAGCCCCAAGAGAGCATTCTATTATTACTCCCCAAGAGTGCGAATACGCCACGAGTACATGCTCACATTCGAAGGAACGAACGAGAAGATCGAAGCCCCAAGAGAGCATTCTATTACGCCCCAAGAGTGCGAATTTGCCACGAGTACATGCTCACATTCGAAGGAACGAGGATCGAAGCCCAAGAGAGCATTCTATTACGCCCCCAAGAGTGCGAATTTGCCACGAGTACATGCTCACATTCGAAGGAACGAGGATCGACGAAGCCCCAAGAGAGCATTCTATTACGCCCCAAGAGTGCGAATTTGCCACGAGTACATGCTCACATTCGAAGAAACGAGGATCGAAGCCCAAGAGAGCATTCTATTACGCCCCAAGAGTGCGAATTTGCCACGAGTACATGCTCACATTCGAAGGAACGAGGATCGAAGCCCCAAGAGAGCATTCTATTACGCCCCAAGAGTGCGAATTTGCCACGAGTACGAGTACATGCTCACATTCGAAGGAACGAGGATCGAAGCCCCAAGAGAGCATTCTATTACGCCCCAAGAGTGCGAATTTGCCACGAGTACATGCTCACATTCGAAGGAAAAGAGGATCGAAGCCCAAGAGAGCATTCTATTACGCCCCAAGAGTGCGAATTTGCCACGAGTACATGCTCACATTCGAAGGAACGAGGATCGAAGCCCAAGAGAGCATTCTATTACGCCCCAAGAGTGCGAATTTGCCACGAGTACATGCTCACATTCATTTCGAAGGAACGAGAGGATCGAAGCCCAAGAGAGCATTCTATTACGCCCCAAGAGTGCGAATTTGCCACGAGTACATGCTCACATTCGAAGGAACGAGGATCGAAGCGAAGCCCAAGAGAGCATTCTATTACGCCCCAAGAGTGCGAATTTTTGCCACGAGTACATGCTCACATTCGAAGGAACGAGGATCGAAGCCCAAGAGAGCATTCTATTACGCCCCAAGAGTGCGAATTTGCCACGAGTACATGCTCACATTCGAAGGAACGAACGATCGAAGAAGCCCAAGAGAGCATTCTATTACGCCCCAAGAGTGCGAATTTGCCACGAGTACATGCTCACATTCGAAGGAACGAGGATCGAAGCCCAAGAGAGCATTCTATTACGCCCCAAGAGTGCGAATTTGCCACGAGTACATGCTCACATTCGAAGGAACGAGGATCGAAGCCCCAAGAGAGCATTCTATTACGCCCCAAGAGTGCGAATTTGCCACGAGTACATGCTCAATTCGAAGGAACGAGGATCGAAGTCCAAGAGAGCATTCTATTACGCCCCCCAAGAGTGCGAATTTGCCACGAGTACATGCTCACATTCGAAGGAACGAGGATCGAAGCCCAAGAGAGCATTCTATTACGCCCCCCAGAGTACGAATTTGCCACGAGTACATGCTCACATTCGAAGGAACGAGGATCGAAGCCCAAGAGAGCATTCTATTACGCCCCAAGAGTGCGAATTTGCCACGAGTACATGCTCACATTCGAAGAAGGAACGAGGATCGAAGCCCAAGAGAGCATTCTATTACGCCCCAAGAGTGCGAATTTGCCACGAGTACATGCTCACATTCGAAGGAACGAGGATCGAAGCCCCCAGAGAGCATTCTATTACGCCCCAAGAGTGCGAATTTGCCACGAGTACATGCTCACATTCGAAGGAACGAGGATCGAAGCCCAAGAGAGCATTCTATTACGCCCCAAGAGTGCGAATTTGCCACGAGTACATGCTCACATTCGAAGGAACGAGGATCGAAGCCCCCAAGAGAGCATTCTATTACGCCCCAAGAGTGCGAATTTGCCACGAGTACATGCTCACATTCGAAGGAACGATCGAAGAAGCCAAGAGAGCATTCTATTACGCCCCAAGAGTGCGAATTTGCCACGAGTACATGCTCACATTCGAAGGAACGAGGATCGAAGCCCAAGAGAGCATTCTATTACGCCCCAAGAGTGCGAATTTGCCACGAGTACATGCTCACATTCGAAGGAACGAGGATCGAAGCCCAAGAGAGCATTCTATTACGCCCCAAGAGTGCGAATTTTGCCACGAGTACATGCCCAGATTCGACGGAACGAGGATCGAAGCCCCAGGAGAGCATTCTATTACGCCCCAAGAGTGCGAATTTGCCACGAGTACATGCTCACATTCGAAGGAAGGAGGATCGAAGCCCCCAGAGAGCATTCTATTAAGCCCCAAGTGTGCGAATTTGCCACGAGTACATGCTCACATGCTCCCATTCGAAGGAACGAGGTCGAAGCCCAAGAGAGCATTCTATTACGCCCCAAGAGTGCGAATTTGCCACGAGTACATGCTCACATTCGAAGGAACGAGGATCGAAGCCCAAGAGAGAATTCTATTACGCCCCAAGAGTGCGAATTTGCCACGAGTACATGCCCAGATTCGACGGAACGAGGATCGAAGCCCCAGGAGAGCATTCTATTACGCCCCAAGAGTGCGAATTTACCACGAGTACATGCTCACATTCGATTCGAAGGAACGAGGATCGAAGCCCAAGAGAGCATTCTATTACGCCCCAAGAGTGCGAATTCGCCACGAGTACATGCTCACATTCGAAGGAACGAGGATCGAAGACCAAAGAGAGCATTCTATTAGGCCCCAAGAGTGCGAATTTGCCACAAGTACATGCTCACATTCGAAGGAACGAGGATCGAAGCCCAAGAGAGCATTCAATTACGGCCCAAGAGTGCGAATTTGCCACGAGTACATGCTCACATTCGAAGGAACGAGGATCGAAGCCCAAGAGAGCATTCTATTACGCCCCAAGAGTGCGAATTTGCCACGAGTACATGCTCACATTCGAAGGAACGAGGATCGAAGCCCAAGAGAGCATTCTATTACGCCCCAAGAGTGCGAATTTGCCACGAGTACATGCTCACATTCGAAGGAACGAGGATCGAAGCCCAAGAGAGCATTCTATTACGCCCCAAGAGTGCGAATTTTTGCCACGAGTACATGCTCAGATTCGAAGGAACGAGGATCGAAGCCCCAAGAGAGAGCATTCTATTACGCCCCAAGAGTGCGAATATGCCACGAGTACATGCTCACATTCGAAGGAACGAGGATCGAAGCCCAAGAGAGCATTCTATTACGCCCCAAGAGTGCGAATTTGCCACGAGTACATGCTCACATTCGAAGGAACGAGGATCGAAGCCCAAGAGAGCATTCTATTACGCCCCAAGAGTGCGAATTTGCCACGAGTACATGCTCACATTCGAAGGAACGAGGATCGAAGCCCAAGAGAGCATTCTATTATTACGCCCCAAGAGTGCGAATTTGCCACGAGTACATGCTCACATTCGAAGGAACGAGGATCGAAGCCCAAGAGAGCATTCTATTACGCCCCAAGAGTGCGAATTTGCCACGAGTACATGCTCACATTCGAAGGAACGAGGATCGAAGCCCAAAGAGAGCATTCTATTACGCCCCAAGAGTGCGAATTTTTTGCCACGAGTACATGCTCACATTCGAAGGAACGAGGATCGAAGCCCAAGAGAGCATTCTATTACGCCCCAAGAATGCGAATTTGCCACGAGTACATGCTCACATTCGAAGGAACGAGGATCGAAGCCCAAGAGAGCATTCTATTACGCCCCAAGAGTGCGAATTTGCCACGAGTACATGCTCACATTCACATTCGAAGGAACGAGGATCGAAGCCCCCAAGAGAGCATTCTATTATTACGCCCCAAGAGTGCGAATTTGCCACGAGTACATGCTCACATTCGAAGGAACGAGGATCGAAGCCCCCAAGAGAGCATTCTATTATTACGCCCCAAGAGTGCGAATTTGCCACGAGTAAATGCTCCCATTCGAAGGAACGAGGATAGAAGCCCAAGAGAGCATTCTATTACGCCCCCCCAAGAGTGCGAATTTGCCACGAGTACATGCTCACATTCGAAGGAACGAGGATCGAAGCCCAAGAGAGCATTCTATTACGCCCCAAGAGTGCGAATTTGCCACGAGTACATGCTCACATTCGAAGGAACGAGGATCGAAGACCAAGAGAGCAATCTATTACGCCCCAAGAGTGCGAATTTGCAACGAGTACATGCTCACATTCGAAGGAACGAGGATCAAAGCCCAAGAGAGCATTCTATTACGCCCCAAGAGTGCGAATTTGCCACGAGTACATGCTCACATCCGAAGGAACGAGGATCGAAGCCCAAGAGAGCATTCTATTACGCCCCAAGAGTGCGAATTTGCCACGAGTACATGCTCACATTCGAAGGAACGAGGATCGAAGCCCCAAGAGAGCATTCTATTACGCCCCAAGAGTGCGAATTTGCCACGAGTACATGCTCACATTCGAAGGAACGAGGATCGAAGCCCAAGAGAGCATTCTATTACGCCCCAAGAGTGCGAATTTGCCACGAGTACATGCTCACATTCGAAGCCCAAGAATTCTATTTACGCCGAACGAGGATCGAAGCCCAAGAGAGCATTCTATTAAGCCCCAAGAGTGCGAATTTGCCACGAGTACATGCTCACATTCGAAGGAACAAGGATCGAAGCCCAAGAGAGCATTCTATTACGCCCCAAGAGTGCGAATTTGCCACGAGTACATGCTCACATTCGAAGGAACGGGGATCGAAGCCCAAGAGAGCATCTATTACGCCCCAAGAGTGCGAATTTGCCACGAGTACATGGTCACATTCGAAGGAACGAGGATCGAAGCCCAAGAGAGCATTACGCCCCAAGAGTGCGAATTTGCCACGAGTACATGCTCACATTCGAAGGAACGAGGATCGAAGCCCAAGAGAGCATTCTATTACGCCCCAAGAGTGCGAATTTGCCACGAGTACATGCTCACATTCGAAGGAACGAGGATCGAAGCCCAAGAGAGCATTCTATTACGCCCCAAGAGTGCGAATTTGCCACGAGTACATGCCCAGATTCGACGGAACGAGGATCGAAGCCCCAGGAGAGCATTCTATTACGCCCCAAGAGTGCGAATTTGCCACGAGTACATGCTCACATTCGAAGGAACGAGGATCGAAGCCCAAGAGAGCATTCTATTACGCCCCAAGAGTGCGAATTTGCCACGAGTACATGCTCACATTCGAAGGAACGGGGATCGAAGCCCAAGAGAGCATTCTATTACGCCCCAAGCCCAAGAGAGCATTCTATTACGCCCCAAGAGTGCGAATTTGCCACGAGTACATGCTCACATTCGAAGGAACAAGGATCGAAGCCCCAAGAGAGCATTCTATTAAGCCCCAAGAGTGCGAATTTGCCACGAGTACATGCTCACATTCGAAGGAACGAGGATCGAAGCCCCAAGAGAGCATTCTATTAACGCCCCAAGAGTGCGAATTTGCCACGAGTACATGCTCACATTCGAAGGAACGAGGATCGAAGCCCAAGAGAGCATTCTATTACGCCCCAAGAGTGCGAATTTGCCACGAGTACATGCTCACATTCGAAAGGAACGAGGATCGAAGACCAAGAGAGCATTTTATTACGCCCCAAGAGTGCGAATTCGCCACGAGTACATGCTCACATTCGAAGGAACGAGGATCGAAGCCCAAGAGAGCATTCTATTATTACGCCCCAAGAGTGCGAATTCGCCACGAGTACATGCTCACATTCGAAGGAACGAGGATCGAAGCCCCAAGAGAGCATTCTATTACGCCCCAAGAGTGCGAATTTGCCACGAGTACATGCTCACATTCGAAGGAACGAGGATCGAAGCCCCAAGAGAGCATTCTATTACGCCCCAAGAGTGCGAATTTGCCACGAGTACATGCTCACATTCGAAGGAACGAGGATAGAAGCCCAAGAGAGCATTCTAATACGCCCCAAGAGTGCGAATTTGCCACGAGTACATGCTCACATTCGAAGGAACGAGGATCGAAGCCCCAAGAGAGCATTCTATTACGCCCCAAGAGTGCGAATTTGCCACGAGTACATGCTCACATTCGAAGGAACGAGGATCGAAGCCCAAGAGAGCATTCTATTACGCCCCAAGAGTGCGAATTTGCCACGAGTACATGCTCACATTCGAAGGAACGAGGATCGAAGCCCAAGAGAGCATTCTATTACGCCCCAAGAGTGCGAATTTTGCCACGAGTACATGCTCTTCGAAAGGAACGAGGATCGAAGCCCAAGAGAGCATTCTATTACGCCCCAAGAGTGCGAATTTGCCACGAGTACATGCTCACATTCGAAGGAACGAGGATCGAAGCCCCAAGAGAGCATTCTATTACGCCCCAAGAGTGCGAATTTGCCACGAGTACATGCTCACATTCGAAGGAACGAGGATCGAAGCCCAAGAGAGCATTCTATTACGCCCCAAGAGTGCGAATTTGCCACGAGTACATGCTCACATTCGAAGGAACGAGGATCGAAGCCCAAGAGAGCATTCTATTACGCCCCAAGAGTGCGAATTTGCCACGAGTACATGCTCACATTCGAAGGAACGAGGATCGAAGCCCCAAGAGAGCATTCTATTACGCCCCAAGAGTGCGAATTTGCCACGAGTACATGCTCACATTCGAAGGAACGAGGATCGAAGCCCAAGAGAGCATTCTATTACGCCCCAAGAGTGCGAATTTGCCACGAGTACATGCTCACATTCGAAGGAACGAGGATCGAAGCCCAAGAGAGCATTCTATTACGCCCCAAGAGTGCGAATTTGCCACGAGTACATGCTCACATTCGAAGGAACGAGGATCGAAGCCCCAAGAGAGCATTCTATTACGCCCCCCAGAGTGCGAATTTGCCACGAGTACATGCTCACATTCGAAGGAACGAGGATCGAAGAAGCCCAAGAGAGCATTCTATTACGCCCCAAGAGTGCGAATTTGCCACGAGTACATGCTCAGATTCGAAGGAACGAGGATCGAAGCCCAAGAGAGCATTCTATTACGCCCCATGAGTGCGAATTTGCCACGAGTACATGAACACATTCGAAGGAACGATGATCGAAGCCCAAGAGAGCATTCTGTTACGCCCCAAGAGTGCGAATTTGCCACGAGTACATGCTCACCTTCGAAGGAACGAGGACTCACATTCGAAGGAACGAGGATCGAAGCCCAAGAGAGCATTCTATTACGCCCCAAGAGTGCGAATTTGCCACGAGTACATGCTCACATTCGAAGGAACGAGGATCGAAGCCCAAGAGAGCATTCTATTACGCCCCAAGAGTGCGAATTTGCCACGAGTACATGCTCACCTTCGAAGGAACGAGGATCGAAGCCCAAGAGAGCATTCTATTACGCCCCAAGAGTGCGAATTTGCCACGAGTACATGCTCACATTCGAAGGAACGAGGATCGAAGCCCAAGAGAGCATTCTATTACGCCCCAAGAGTGCGAATTTGCCACGAGTACATGCTCACATTCGAAGGAACGAGGATCGAAGCCCAAGAGAGCATTCTATTACGCCCCAAGAGTGCGAATTTGCCACGAGTACATGCTCACATTCGAAGGAACGAGGATCGAAGCCGAAGAGCCCAAGAGAGCATTCTATTACGCCCCAAGAGTGCGAATTTGCCACGAGTACAGGCTCACATTCGAAGGAACGAGGATCGAAGCCCAAGAGAGCATTCTATTACGCCCAAGAGTGCGAATTTGCCACGAGTACATGCTCACATTCGAAGGAACGAGGATCGAAGCCCAAGAGAGCATTCTATTACGCCCCAAGAGTGCGAATTTGCCACGAGTACATGCTCACATTCGAAGGAACGCGGATCGAAGCCCAAGAGAGCATTCTATTACGCCCCAAGAGTGCGAATTTGCCACGAGTACATGCTCACATTCGAAGGAACGAGGATCGAAGCCCCAAGAGAGCATTCTATTACGCCCCAAGAGTGCGAATTTGCCACGAGTACATGCTCACATTCGAAGGAACGAGGATCGAAGCCCAAGAGAGAGCATTCTATTACGCCCCAAGAGTGCGAATTTGCCACGAGTACATGCTCACATTCGAAGGAACGAGGATCGAAAGCCCAAGAGAGCATTCTATTACGCCCCAAGAGTGCGAATTTGCCACGAGTACATGCTCACATTCGAAGGAACGAGGATCGAAGCCCAAGAGAGCATTCTATTACGCCTCGAAGAGTGCGAATTTGCCACGAGTACATGCTCACATTCGAAGGAACGAGGATCGAAGCCCAAGAGAGCATTCTATTACGCCGCAAGAGTGCGAATTTGCCACGAGTACATGCTCACATTCGAAGGAACGAGGATCGTAGCCCGAAGCCAATTAGAGAGCATTCTATTACGCCCCAAGAGTGCGAATTTGCCACGAGTACATGCTCACATTCGAAGGAACGAGGATCGAAGCCCAAGAGAGCATTCTATTACGCCCCCAAGAGTGCGAATTTGCCACGAGTACATGCTCACATTCGAAGGAACGAGGATCGAAGCCCAAGAGAGCATTCTATTACGCCCCAAGAGTGCGAATTTGCCACGAGTACATGCTCACATTCGAAGGAACGAGGATCGAAGCCCAAGAGAGCATTCTATTACGCCCCAAGAGTGCGAATTTGCCACATGTACATGCTCACATTCGAAGGAACGAGGATCGAAGCCCAAGAGAGCATTCTATTACGCCCCAAGAGTGCGAATTTGCCACGAGTACATGCTCACATTCGAAGGAACGAGGATCGAACGCCAAGAGAGCATTCTATTACGCCCCAAGAGTGCGAATTTGCCACGAGTACATGCTCACATTTGAAGGAACGAGGATCGAAGCCCAAAGAGAGCATTCTATTACGCCCCAAGAGTGCGAATTTGCCACGAGTACATGCTCACATTCGAAGGAACGAGGATCGAAGCCCAAGAGAGCATTCTATTACGCCCCAAGAGTGCGAATTTGCCCCGAGTACATGCTCAAATTCGAAGGAGGACGAAGGATCGAAGCCCAAGAGAGCATTCTATTACGCCCCAAGAGTGGAATTCGCCACGAGTACATGCTCACATTCGAAGAACGAGGTTATCGAAGCCCACGAGAGCATTCTATTACGAGGCGAATTGGCCACGAGTACATGCTCACATTCGAAGGAACGCGGATCGAAAAACCCAAAGAGAGAGCATTCTATTACGCCCCAAGAGTGCGAATTTGCCACGAGGTAGCATGCTCACATTCGAAGGAACGAGGATCGAAGCCCAAAAGAGCATTCTATTACGCCCCAAGAGTGCGAATTTGTTGTGCACGAGTACATGTTCACATTCGAAGGAAGGAAGATTTCGAAGCCCAAGAGAGCATTCTATTACGCCCCAAGAGTGCGAATTTGCCACGAGTACATGCTCACATTCGAAGGAACGAGGATCGAAGCCCAAGAGAGCATTCTATTACGCCCCAAGAGTGCGAATTTGCCACGAGTAATGCTCACATTCGAAGGAACCGAAGGAACGTGGATCGAAGCCCAAGAGAGCATTCTATTAGGCCCCAAGAGTGCGAATTTTGCCACGAGTACATGCTCACATTCGAAGGAACGAGGATCGAAGCCCAAGAGAGCATTCTATTACGCCCCAAGAGTGCGAATTTGCCACGAGTACATGCTCACATTCGAAGGAACGAGGATCGAAGCCCAAGAGAGCATTCTATTACGCCCCAAGAGTGCGAATTTGCCACGAGTACATGCTCACATTCGAAGGAACGAGGATCGAAGCCCAAGAGAGCATTCTGTTACGCCCCAAGAGTGCGAATTTGCCACGAGTACATGCTCACATCGAAGGAACGAGGATCGAAGCCCAAGAGAGCATTCTATTACGCCCCAAGAGTGCGAATTTGCCACGAGTACATGCTCACATTCGAAGGAACGAGGATCGAAGCCCAAGAGAGCATTCTATTACGCCCCAAGAGTGCGAATTTGCCACGAGTACATGCTCACATTCGAAGGAACGAGGATCGAAGCCCAAGAGAGCATTCTATTACGCCCCAAGAGTGCGAATTTGCCACGAGTACATGCTCACATTCGAAGGAACGAGGATCGAAGCCCAAGAGAGCATTCTATTACGCCCCAAGAGTGCGAATTTGCCACGAGTACATGCTCACATTCGAAGGAACGAGGATCGAAGCCCAAGAGAGCATTCTATTACGCCCCAAGAGTGCGAATTTGCCACGAGTACATGCTCACATTCGAAGGAACGAGGATCGAAGCCCAAGAGAGCATTCTATTACGCCCCAAGAGTGCGAATTTGCCACGAGTACATGCTCACATTCGAAGGAACGAGGATCGAAGCCCAAGAGAGCATTCTATTACGCCCCAAGAGTGCGAATTTGCCACGAGTACATGCTCACATTCGAAGGAACGAGGATCGAAGCCCAAGAGAGCATTCTATTACGCCCCAAGAGTGCGAATTTTGCCACGAGTACATGCTCACATTCGAAGGAACGAGGATCGAAGCCCAAGAGAGCATTCTATTACGCCCCAAGAGTGCGAATTTGCCACGAGTACATGCTCACATTCGAAGGAACGAGGATCGAAGCCCAAGAGAGCATTCTATTACGCCCCAAGAGTGCGAATTTGCCACGAGTACATGCTCACATTCGAAGGAACGAGGATCGAAGCCCAAGAGAGCATTCTATTACGCCCCAAGAGTGCGAATTTGCCACGAGTACATGCTCACATTCGAAGGAACGAGGATCGAAGCCCAAGAGAGCATTCTATTACGCCCCAAGAGTGCGAATTTGCCACGAGTACATGCTCACATTCGAAGGAACGAGGATCGAAGCCCAAGAGAGCATTCTATTACGCCCCAAGAGTGCGAATTTGCCACGAGTACATGCTCACATTCGAAGGAACGAGGATCGAAGCCCAAGAGAGCATTCTATTACGCCCCAAGAGTGCGAATTTGCCACGAGTACATGCTCACATTCGAAGGAACGAGGATCGAAGCCCAAGAGAGCATTCTATTACGCCCCAAGAGTGCGAATTTGCCACGAGTACATGCTCACATTCGAAGGAACGAGGATCGAAGCCCAAGAGAGCATTCTATTACGCCCCAAGAGTGCGAATTTGCCACGAGTACATGCTCACATTCGAAGGAACGAGGATCGAAGCCCAAGAGAGCATTCTATTACGCCCCAAGAGTGCGAATTTGCCACGAGTACATGCTCACATTCGAAGGAACGAGGATCGAAGCCCAAGAGAGCATTCTATTACGCCCCAAGAGTGCGAATTTGCCACGAGTACATGCTCACATTCGAAGGAACGAGGATCGAAGCCCAAGAGAGCATTCTATTACGCCCCAAGAGTGCGAATTTGCCACGAGTACATGCTCACATTCGAAGGAACGAGGATCGAAGCCCAAGAGAGCATTCTATTACGCCCCAAGAGTGCGAATTTGCCACGAGTACATGCTCACATTTGAAGGAACGAGGATCGAAGCCCAAGAGAGCATTCTATTACGCCCCAAGAGTGCGAATTTGCCACGAGTACATGCTCACATTCGAAGGAACGAGGATCGAAGCCCAAGAGAGCATTCTATTACGCCCCAAGAGTGCGAATTTGCCACGAGTACATGCTCACATTCGAAGGAACGAGGATCGAAGCCCAAGAGAGCATTCTATTACGCCCCAAGAGTGCGAATTTGCCACGAGTACATGCTCACATTCGAAGGAACGAGGATCGAAGCCCAAGAGAGCATTCTATTACGCCCCAAGAGTGCGAATTTGCCACGAGTACATGCTCACATTCGAAGGAACGAGGATCGAAGCCCCAAGAGAGCATTCTATTACGCCCCAAGAGTGCGAATTTGCCACGAGTACATGCTCACATTCGAAGGAACGAGGATCGAAGCCCAAGAGAGCATTCTATTACGCCCCAAGAGTGCGAATTTGCCACGAGTACATGCTCACATTCGAAGGAACGAGGATCGAAGCCCAAGAGAGCATTCTATTACGCCCCAAGAGTGCGAATTTGCCACGAGTACATGCTCACATTCGAAGGAACGAGGATCGAAGCCCAAGAGAGCATTCTATTACGCCCCAAGAGTGCGAATTTGCCACGAGTACATGCTCACATTCGAAGGAACGAGGATCGAAGCCCAAGAGAGCATTCTATTACGCCCCAAGAGTGCGAATTTGCCACGAGTACATGCTCACATTCGAAGGAACGAGGATCGAAGCCCAAGAGAGCATTCTATTACGCCCCAAGAGTGCGAATTTGCCACGAGTACATGCTCACATTCGAAGGAACGAGGATCGAAGCCCAAGAGAGCATTCTATTACGCCCCAAGAGTGCGAATTTGCCACGAGTACATGCTCACATTCGAAGGAACGAGGATCGAAGCCCAAGAGAGAGCATTCTATTACGCCCCAAGAGTGCGAATTTACAACGAGTACATGCTCACATTCGAAGGAACGAGGATCGAAGCCCAAGAGCCCAAGAGAGCATTCTATTACGCCCCAAGAGTGCGAATTTGCCACGAGTACATGCTCACATTCGAAGGAACGAGGATCGAAGCCCAAGAGAGCATTCTATTACGCCCCAAGAGTGCGAATTTGCCACGAGTACATGCTCACATTCGAAGGAACGAGGATCGAAGCCCAAGAGAGCATTCTATTACGCCCCAAGAGTGCGAATTTGCCACGAGTACATGCTCACATTCGAAGGAACGAGGATCGAAGCCCAAGAGAGCATTCTATTACGCCCCAAGAGTGCGAATTGGCCACGAGTACATGCTCACATTCGAAGGAACGAGGATCGAAGCGAGCGAGCCCCAAGAGAGCATTCTATTACGCCCCAAGAGTGCGAATTTGCCACGAGTACATGCTCACATTCGAAGGAACGAGGATCGAAGCCCAAGAGAGCATTCTATTACGCCCCAAGAGTGCGAATTTGCCACGAGTACATGCTCACATTCGAAGGAACGAGGATCGAAGCCCAAGAGAGCATTCTATTACGCCCCAAGAGTGCGAATTTGCCACGAGTACATGCTCACATTCGAAGGAACGAGGATCGAAGCCCAAGAGAGCATTCTATTACGCCCCAAGAGTGCGAATTTGCCACGAGTACATGCTCACATTCGAAGGAACGAGGATCGAAGCCCAAGAGAGCATTCTATTACGCCCCAAGAGTGCGAATTTGCCACGAGTACATGCTCACATTCGAAGGAACGAGGATCGAAGCCCAAGAGAGCATTCTATTACGCCCCAAGAGTGCGAATTTGCCACGAGTACATGCTCACATTCGAAGGAACGAGGATCGAAGCCCAAGAGAGCATTCTATTACGCCCCAAGAGTGCGAATTTGCCACGAATACATGCTCACATTGCCACGAGTACATGCTCACATTCGAAGGAACGAGGATCGAAGCCCAAGAGAGCATTCTATTACGCCCCAAGAGTGCGAATTTGCCACGAGTACATGCTCACATTCGAAGGAACGAGGATCGAAGCCCAAGAGAGCATTCTATTACGCCCCAAGAGTGCGAATTGCCACGAGTACATGCTCACATTCGAAGGAACGAGGATCGAAGCCCAAGAGAGCATTCTATTACGCCCCAAGAGTGCGAATTTGCCACGAGTACATGCTCACCTTCGAAGGAACGAGGATCGAAGCCCAAGAGAGAGCATTCTATTACGCCCCAAGAGTGCGAATTTGCCACGAGTACATGCTCACATTCGAAGGAACGAGGATCGAAGCCCAAGAGAGCATTCTATTACGCCCCAAGAGTGCGAATTTGCCACGAGTACATGCTCACATTCGAAGGAACGAGGATCGAAGCCCAAGAGAGCATTCTATTACGCCCCAAGAGTGCGAATTTGCCACGAGTACATGCTCACATTTGAAGGAACGAGGATCGAAGCCCAAGAGAGCATTCTATTACGCCCCAAGAGTGCGAATTTGCCACGAGTACATGCTCACATTCGAAGGAACGAGGATCGAAGCCCAAGAGAGCATTCTATTACGCCCCAAGAGTGCGAATTTGCCACGAGTACATGCTCACATTCGAAGGAACGAGGATCGAAGCCCAAGAGAGCATTCTATTACGCCCCAAGAGTGCGAATTTGCCACGAGTACATGCTCACATTCGAAGGAACGAGGATCGAACGCCAAGAGAGCATTCTATTACGCCCCAAGAGTGCGAATTTGCCACGAGTACATGCTCACATTTGAAGGAACGAGGATCGAAGCCCAAAGAGAGCATTCTATTACGCCCCAAGAGTGCGAATTTGCCACGAGTACATGCTCACATTCGAAGGAACGAGGATCGAAGCCCAAGAGAGCATTCTATTACGCCCCAAGAGTGCGAATTTGCCACGAGTACATGCTCACATTCGAAGGAACGAGGATCGAAGCCCAAGAGAGCATTCTATTACGCCCCAAGAGTGCGAATTTGCCACGAGTACATGCTCACATTCGAAGGAACGAGGATCGAAGCCCAAGAGAGCATTCTATTACGCCCCAAGAGTGCGAATTTGCCACGAGTACATGCTCACATTCGAAGGAACGAGGATCGAAGCCCAAGAGAGCATTCTATTACGCCCCAAGAGTGCGAATTTGCCACGAGTACATGCTCACATTCGAAGGAACGAGGATCGAAGCCCAAGAGAGCATTCTATTACGCCCCAAGAGTGCGAATTTGCCACGAGTACATGCTCACATTCGAAGGAACGAGGATCGAAGCCCAAGAGAGCATTCTATTACGCCCCAAGAGTGCGAATTTGCCACGAGTACATGCTCACATTCGAAGGAACGAGGATCGAAAAGCCCAAGAGAGCATTCTATTACGCCCCAAGAGTGCGAATTTGCCACGAGTACATGCTCAGATTCGAAGGAACGAGGATCGAAGCCCAAGAGAGCATTCTATTACGCCCCAAGAGTGCGACTTAGCCACGAGTACATGCTCAGATTCGAAGGAACGAGGATCGGAGCCCAAGAGAGCATTCTATCAGAAAATAGTTCTTTCCTTGTAGCAAGCAACGAGGTAGGAATTATGCGGGAATATACACAGGTGGTCTGCTCGAGAAGCAAAAGACAAGCATGCAACAATCAAAATGCTATAGCTTCCAACAAATATGATCTCAAGTAATTCGTGATCCTAAAAAGCAGCAGCTTCAGATTGTGAAGCTTAAGGGAAATTTATTTGGGAATATATATATATATATATATATATATATATATATATATATATATATAGAGAGAGAGAGAGAGATAGAGAGAGAGTACGGCTACTATACTCTTATAAGTATAAAGTCTTTCGCACTAATAACACTTCGGCCGTTAGATCTACCTTTTTGATCATTTATATCTATTAGATCATATTATTCAACCAACTACCCACTCAACCCTAAGAGATTACTATCATTCTAACTGAAAACTACTATCATCCTAACCGCCAATCCTTTAATCCAACGGCGGAAAAACTATAAATACAAAAGACTGTATACTCATAAGAGTATAGTAGCCATAGCCTATATGAGTCCAGCAACTATATATATATATATATATATATATATATATATATATATATATAGAGTCCGGCTATGGTGCTTGTAAAATCACAAAACACTTGGTGCTTGAAAATTTTTTACCGTTAGATCTATCCCTTAGATCATTTTCACCCGTTAGATCATACTATTCAATCAACCACCCACTCAACTCAAGAGGGCCCACATCATCCTAACCGCACATCCTTTAATCCAATGGCCAAAAATCTACAAGCACCAATATCTTAATACTTTTAAAAACATAGAAGCTGAATATATATATATATATATATATATATATATATATATATATATATATATATATATATATATATATATATATATATAGAGTCCGGCTATGGTGCTTGTAAAAGCACCAAGCACTCGGTGCTTGTAACTTTTTCACCGTTAGATCCACTCCTTTGATCAATTTCACCCATTAGATTATACTATTCAACCAACCACCCACTTAACCCTTGGGGGCCCACATCATCCTAACCACACATTTTTTAATCTTAAGGCTAAAAACCTACAAGCACCAAGGACTTGGTACTTTTAAAAGCATAGGAGCTCAATTCTATATATATATATATGAATCATTCTACTGAAACAGCATTTGAAGCATTGACAAACAGAAGCCATTGGGAAGCCATTAAGAAGCCATTAAGGACCTCATAAGGTGAGGAAGCGGTCATGCCTTAACTCTTAACACACAAAAGCATAGTAAAAAGTCACTTCTAACAACTCCAAAATATTATGGCTCTAAAGTCAAAAAACAAGAAAAAAAGAAAGATGATAAGGCCTTAAAATTGGAGTCTCCATAAACAGAAATGAATACAAGAGAAAAGCTTACAAAAAAGAGGATCACATAATTGATATCTAGGATGCCTACAGAAAAATAGCTCTTCAAAGATCAGCAATGGTGACCTCAACATCCACGCCAGGCTCGATGGTGATGGAGGTGATCTGCTTCACCACTTCAGGGGAGCTGTAGAGGTCAATCACCCTCTTGTGGATGCGAAACTCAAAGCGATCCCATGTGTTCGTCCCTGCATTACACAACAATTACCATGACAATAATGATCACAGAAAATTTCCAGCATTAGAAAACTACACCAGAATGAACTATTTCCACCTAGCGAAAAGCAAAAGTTTTAACACACCAAGATATTTTGCCAAAGATCGAACAAAAGATTAACCTACACAGAGAGAAATAACATATGCAATCTAGCTATAAATCATCCAATATATCACCTCCTCCCACCGTCCATAGAGCATCATAGTTTCTGCCATTATAGGTGTGATGAAGTTTGGATCTACAACATCTAATCCTTCCTTTGGATGGCCAATTATGTACGCATACAGGCAAGTTGCCAGCAAATTCTTATCAAACTTTAGGTTTACTGAAGTTAAATCTATAGTGATAAATCACCTTTCCAGGAACAATAATCAGAAAATGGTTAGGTCAAAACTTTCGCCTCGCACTCCTAGGAAATCAGTTTACGCTTGATACAACCAAAACTTTAAGATGAAACCAGTCGGAATAAGAAGAAATACTATGAAATTAAAAGAAAAAGGGACAAGGTTAAAGATAACATATTTAATTAGTTGCTGCAACTTTTTATTTAAAAAGAAGCTAAAAACAAACAGTCCTACCAGAAGTAAACAATATCTCAAACATCATTTATTTAAAAGCTCGACTTTTTCCACTCAAAAGGAAACTGAGGTGATTAAAATATCGTGCAACATGCCCCTGCTGCTTCCAATCAGAAGAGTAGCAACCAAGATTTCTAAGAATCACTTATTTGTTACAAGGAGAACGAAATACTCGACAAACAGGACTAAATGAATCAAAATGTTCATGTACAAGTTTGGTAATTAAAAGGGAAAAAAAAACTTCGATCTATATATGATATTATGATTACACATTACAATAATTATTATAAAAAAGTCACTTAAACATATGAAAACATATGGTTAAGGGATTTAAACCTCAAAAGAATAAGAAATGCAATAATGAAGCACAATTCATTACTTCACTTAATAGGCATATATATATATATATATATATATATATATGTACATATATATATGTGTGTATATATGTACATATATATATGTGTATATATGTACATATATATATGTATATATGTACATATATATATGTGTATATATGTACATATATATATGTATATATGTATATATATGTACATATATATATGTATATATGTATATATATGTACATATATATATGGAACTAGACTGGAATACTATCAATAGCACCAAACTATTGGTGCTATTGATTTTTCAGCCCTTGGATTGAAGAATGTGCGGTTAGGATGATGTGGGCCCCCTAGGGTTGAGTGGGTGGTTGGTTGAATAGTATAATCTAACGGGTGAAAATAGTCAAAGGATTAAATCCAACGGTGAAAAACTCGGTAGCACCAAGCCCTTGGTGCTATCGATAGTATCCCAGCCGGACTCTATATATATGTGTATATATGTGTATATGTGTATATATGTGTATATGTGTATATATGTGTATATATGTGTATTTGTTTTTATGTTTATATGTGTATATGTGTATATTTGTTTTTTATATGTGTATATATGTGTATTTGTTTATATGTTTTATATTTTTGTATATATTGTATATTGTTATATGTGTATTTGTGTATATATGTGTATATGTGTATATTTGTGTATATTTTTGTATATATATATGTGTATATGTGTATATATGTGTATATATGTATATATATGTATATATGTATATATATATACATATATATATGTACATATATATACATAGAGTCCGGCTACTATACTCTTATGAGTATAGGGCCCCTTGTACTCATAACTTTTTGGACGTTAGATCTATCTTTTAATCATTTTCACCTTTTAGATTATACTATTTAACCAACCACCCGCTCAACCCTAGGGGCCCACTATCAACCTAACCGCAATCACTCTCATCCCAACCGCACATCCATTCATCCGAACGGCCCAAAAGTTATGAGTACAAAGGGGTCAATACTCATAAGAGTATAGTAGCCCCAGCCTATATACATATACATATGTATATATATACATATGTATACATATGTATATATATATATATACAGAGAGAGAGAGAGAGAGAGAGAGAGAGAGAGAGATGGGCTAGAATACTCATAAGAGTATTCAGACTCCGGCACTATTGAGGCATTTTAAATAATAGGACATCCGAATCGTTCAAGTTGATCTACAACATTCAAACCTTTTGCAAATTAAATTTTATAATTTTTTTTTACATCATTTAACTTGCAATCAAGTAGTCTCAAAATTGAATAATTTTAAGAGTCTACATATGCATTTTCTTCTTTAACAGTATGACACGTTCTAAATTAGTTAATTTTTTTATAGAAAATTCTTTAAACGATATTAGATCAAAATGAATAACCTTGCTGTTGAATTTGAGAGCTCTATCATACATTTTTAGAAGCTTGTTCATTTTACACCATTCACTTTGCGGCCCCTTTTTGCGGCCATCTGTTCTTTCGTTAGATGCATCGTTTATTTTACTAGACTTTATTTGAGCATCTCACATCGTAAAATTCCAGGCAAAAATGCATGAAACTTACCAGAACTATTGACCCTCTTCCATTTAATATGTAAGTTTTAAAAGTTTTTATTTTGCTAACAAACCTTTTAAGTAATTTTACTTGAGCCATTTGACGGTTCTTTCATTAGATGCATCATTTATTTTACCATATCACATATAATTTACACAACTGCATTCCCACTAAAGCAAGAAGTGCATCCAAATTTGCAATAGAAGAGTCATCAAATGGCTCAAATTTAAGTAAATAGAAAGATCAGGAGCCCAAATCATAACTTTTGAAGGTTGGATAGTTGATCAAAGCAGCCAATTCTTCAACTTACTTGTACAAGTTCCATAAATTTCTATCTAAAACATATCAGTGACAAAAACAAATAGATTGAACTTGCATGCACACATCTCTCAAGCACAAGAGAATCATACAAATCAAATGTTCCTAACTAATAACCTTCATCTTCTAATATGTAAGAGCAAATAGTACTAAAAAGAGTATGCTCCGATACTATACTACAAGGACAATTATGCAAACTGAGATAGGTAGATAGCTGGATTAAAATGAAGCCAACAGTTCCGGCAAAAAACGCATGCCCATCTCACGCAGATGAATCTAAAACTCATCGTTTGCAACACGAAATGAATAAAAAGGGGGGAAAAAAAAAAAAACAAACAAGATATGAACAATTAAAGAACATAGAATTAAAGATACGAGATAAAAGGTTTAACCTTCGCCACAAGGAGATTTCCGTGTGGTAATGTGTAGGACCTTGGTGGGGATGCGAACTGGCCCCTTAACCCTAAGCTGCTTATCCTTGGCTCCCTTCACTAGATCCGCGCAAACTACACCCAGAACACACGTAGTAATCTCTAGCATCAAGGATAGCGATGCAAAACCAAACCCTAACCCAAACCCTAACCCTAACACTAACCCTAATCAGAGGTAGAACGGTCACCTTTCTCGAGGTTTTTGACGTCCTTGGAGGAGAGAGTGATCCGGATGCGATTGACCTGCTCGCGGGGCTCCTCGATCCCCAGTTTCGCCCCCTTCATCACCCCGTACGGAGTCGCCGCCGCCGCCGCCATGGTCGCTCACTCCTTTCTGTCTCTTCGCCTTCTTCGTCTCTCTCGCGCTCTTTGGGGAAACCGGCGGCTAGGGTTGGGTTTTGCGACAGGTGAGGAGCCTATGATACAGGGGAGCGGAGTAGCAGAACGGAGCAAGGGGTATTTGGTTCGAGCTTAAACGAATCTGAAAAATTATTTTTCGTTAAAAAAAATATTTTTTCACTTATTTTATTCAACATAAAAATAAATTTTTTTATCAAAAAATATTTACGAATTTAGAAAAAAAAATAAAATTTAAAAGTTCGACGACTAAATAAAATTTGGCTAAACATTTGTATTTTGATGATGGCTGACCCTGAGAAGGATGGGTGAATCCTGGAAAGTTGGGGCGTCACTTAAAAATCATTAATTTTTAATAAAGTTATATTTTAAAAGTTTGAGGACTAAATAAAATTTGGCTTAAATGTTTAAGCACTAGCACTAATAATATCATTTATCTATTGTAAAAGTTATTTTCTTTCAATTTCTCTCTTTCTCTCTTTTGAAAAAAAATAAAATAAATGTTTTATTTCAAAAGCGCGTGAAGTATAATAATCCATCTCAAAAAATTTCTAAATTTTGATTTTAAATTTTTGATATTTTTGAATTATTTAAATTTTTAAAATTTAAGTTTGAATTTAAATTAAGAATTTTAACTTGGAGAAGTTTAAATAGACCCTACGATGACAGTCCAAGCACCCACTTCTCTCCAAACCACTCACCGTCTGTTGTTTCCTCCCCAACACTCTTATCTTCTCCTCCCCTACTCCCCACCCATCTCCCCTCTATTTTTTCTTTTCTACTAAACCTTCTCTCCCCTCTATACTTCTTATTTCCCTCTATACTTCTTATTTCCAATCTTATTTTCTTTCATGCACACACACTCCCTCCTATGTTCTCCCACCCCTCCTTACTTTTTCTTTATTATATTTTATTTTCTCCATTTTTCTTTTCTCTTCTTATTTTACCTAATTAGACTACATTTTCATTATAATCCTGAGGACTTTCACTGCTAACTTAAGCTTATTGCAGAATAGTGGCTGAGGCCCAACCACGTTGGGGTTGAATTCAATATTTTTAGCACAAGGGGCAAAGGGCTTGGTGGTTGGTACCCGAGGTCCCAAGCCCGAATCCTAGTTGATTCACATTTTCAGCTAAATTTATTTCTAAACGAAATAAACAAAGCGGGTAGCGTGCTACCTTTCTCTCAAAAGAAAAAATAACAGTGCTCATTTCGGCTAAACTCTAATTTAGATTGAGATTCAATTCCATGCCCAAATCATTTATTGCTGATATTTAGTCGATTTAATGATTTTCATAATATTATTCTCTATTTTTTGGTTGGATTAAATGTTTCTCGTTTCGACTGTGAATATGTATTCGTTGTAAATTTACAATCTTAGGAAATAATAGAACCGGCTTACGAGGTTCAATTTTCGCTCGTTTCGAGTGTAAACATATTTTCTTTGTAAGTTTACACGCTTAGGGCGTAATTGAACTGGCTTAAGAGGTTTAATTTTTGCTCGTTCCGAGTGTGAACCAGTATTCGTTACAAGTTTACACTCTTAGGGCATAATAAAACCGGCTTAAGAGGTTTAATTTTTGCTCGCCCCGTGTGTGAACATGTATTCGTTGCAAGCTTACACTATTAAGTCATAATTGAACTAGCTTAAGAGGTTTAATTATTGCTCGTTTCGAGTGTGAACATGTATTCGTTACAAATTTACACTCTTAAAGGCAGAATAGAACTGGCTTAAGAGGTTTAATTTTTGCTCATTTCGAGTGTGAACATGCTTTCGTGGCTAAATAGGTTTAATTTACACTCTTAGGGCGTTATAGAACCGGCTAAAGAGGTTTAATTTTTCCTCATTCCGAGTGTGAACATGTATTCAATTGCAAGTTTACACGCTTAGGGCATAATTGCGCTAGCTTAAGCAGTTTAATTTTTTCTCGTTACAAGTGTGAACATGTATTCGTTGCAAATTTATGAAAGATAGGGGGTAGCCTAGGATCTATCTAGAGTATACCAATCACCTAGAGGGGGGTGAATAGATGTATAAACAAAAATCACAAATCTCAATGCGATAAAGTAATGCGAAAAATAAAATCAGTACACCGAGATTTACGTGGGAAACTCCACCTTGGAGAAAAACCCACGGGACCAACACGCGAAAACACAATCCACTAAGAGTAAAGAATTACCAGGTGATTATAACCTCTCCCTTCTCTTCAGCGGATCACGCGCACCAACGGGTTGTCCACGCCCCACGTCCGAATCCACGGACGCCACTCGAATCCTCGAGCACCAACGATCCGAATCCACGAACCGTCTTGATCACGCCGAATCCACGACGCCACTCCGTCCGGAGTAAAACAAATAAGATTGATGATGATTCCTTGCTTAGAAGAACATGAAAAATCTGTGGGAATAATCTCTAAGCAATCCTCAAATTGATTCTAATAAGAATATTAGAAACTAGGGCACCATGAATCAATTTAAGAGAAGCTTGATGTAGAAGATGAGGAAAACGGTTACCTACAAGCTTCTAGGATTTCTAAAAGATAATCTATGCTTAACCACGTTTTAGAGACACGCCCACATCTTATTTATAGGTTTAGAAGCAATCCGAAATAGATTAGGATTAAAAACAGATTTTAGAAAGGTTTGGAAGCAATCCAATATCGACTAGGATTGAAAATTGATTTTAAAAAGATTTGGAATCAAATAAGGATAGCAAAAATAATTTTAAGAAATCTACCATCTTATTTATAGGTTTGAAAGACATTAGAATCAGAGTAGGATTGAAAATATAAATTTCCAAAAAATCGCGAGTCGGGGTCCGGACTCTGAAACGTTTCAGTTTTTCATTGTCCGGACCGCATCCATCAGGGTCCGGACCGGCTCTGCGAAACAGCCTGGGGTCCGGACCTCAGCCCTCAGGGTCCGGACCTCCTCCCTCAGGGTCCGGACCTCATCCCTCAGGGTCCGGACCCTCCCTGCGTGACAGCCAGGGAGGCGTACGAATTCCGGACCTCACCTCAGGGTCCGGATCCTGGAAGTTGAAAATCTAATTTTTTATATTTTAAATCAATTTTTATCTATTCTAATATCTTCCAAACACTTATAAATGATCATAAATCATCATCAAGATTATTTAAACTTACCAAGCATCGTGAATTCATACGTTGAGTCTTCGAGTCTTCAATCTTCGTCTTTTCTTCTTTGAACCTTCAAGACTCCGACTCACTTCACGAAATATGCCAATATAAAATCCGTAACAATTTACACTCCTAGGGCATTATAGAAACGGCTTATGAGGTTTATTTTTGCTCGTTTCGAGTGTGAACATGAATTTGTGTCAAATTTACACTCTTAGGGCATAATAGAACCGGCTTAAGAGGTTTAATTTTTGCGCGCTCCGAGTGTGAACATGTATTCGTTCTATGTTTACAATCTTAAGGCATAATTGAACTCGCTTAAGAGGCTTAATTTTTGCTTGTTCCGAGTGTGAACATGCATTCGGTTGCAACTTTACACTCTTAAAGAGTGTAAACTCGCAACGAATACATGTTCACAGTCGAAACGAGCAAAAATTAAACCTCTTAGGCCCGTTCAATTATGCCCTACGCGTGTGAATTTGCAACGAATACATGATCACACTACCTCTTAAGCCAGTACTATTATGCCCTACGAGTGTAAATTTGCCACGAATACCTGTTCACCGTCAAAACGAGCAAAAATTTAGCCTTTCAAACCAGTTCTATTATGCCCTACGATTGTAAATTTGCCACGAATACCTGTTCACACTCGGAACGAGCAAAAATTAAACCTCGTACGCGAGTTCTATTATGCTCTAAGAGTGTAAACTCGCAACGAATACATGTTCACAGTCGAAACGAGCAAAAATTAAACCTTTTAGGCCCGTTCAATTATGCCCTGCACATGTGAATTTGCAACGAATACATGATCACACTCGAAACGAGTAAAAATTAAACCTCTTAAGCCGGTTCTATTATGCCCTAAGAGTGTAAATTTTCAACAAATACATGCCACACTCGGAACGAGCGAAAATTAAACCGCTTAAGCCGGCTCTATTATGCCCTACGAGTGCAAATTTGCCATGAATACCTATTCACACTCGAAATGAGCAAATATTAAACATCGTAAGCCGGTTCTATAACGCCCTAAGAGCGTAAATTTGCAACAAATATTCACACTTGGAATGAGCACAAATTAAACCGTGTAAACTGGCTCCATAACGCCCTAAGAGTGTAAATTTGCAACGAATACATGTTCACACTCGAAACGAGCCAAAATTAAACCGCGTAAGCCGTTTCTATTATGCCTTAAAATTGTTAATTTGCATGGGAAAACATGTTCACACTCGAAACGAGCAACAATTAGATCTCTTAAGCCGATTCTACTATGCCCTAAGAGTGTAAAATTGCAACAAATACATGTTCAGACTCGGAGTGAGCAAAAATTAAACCTCGTAAGCCAGTTCTATTATGCCCTAAGAGTGTAAATTTGCAACAAATACATGCTCACAATCGGAACAAGCAAAAATTAAACTGCTTAAGCCAGCTCTATTATACCCTACGAGTGTAAATTTGCCAGGAATACTTGTTCACAATCGAAACGAGCAATAACTAAACCTCGTAAGCCGGTTCTATAATGCCCTAAGAGTGTAAATTTGCAACGAATACACGTTCACATTCGGAACGAGCACAAATTAAACTGCGTAAACCGGTTCCATAACGCCCTAAGAGCGTCAATTTGCAACGAATACATGTTCACACTCAAAACGAGCCAAAATTAAACCGCATAAGTCGGCTCTATTATGCCCTAAGATTGTTAATTTGCAACTAAAACATGTTCACACTCGAAACGAGCAACAATTAAACCTCTTAAGCCGATTCTATTATGCCCTAAGAGTGTAAACTTGCAACGAATACATGTTCACACTTGGAACGAGAAAAAATTAAGCCTCTTAAGTCGGTTCTACTATGCTCTACGAGTGTAAATTGGCCACAAATACCTATTCACACTCGAAACGAGCAAAAAATAAACCTCGTAAGCCGGTTCTATAACGCCCTAAGAGTGTAAATTTGAAACGAATACATGTTCACACTGAGAACGAGCAAAAATTAAACCTCTTAAGCCGGTTCTATTATGTCCTAAGAGTGTAAATTTACAACGAATACATGTTCACACTCAGAATAAGCAAAAATTAAACATCTTAAGCCGGTTCAATTATGCTGTAAGAGTGTAAACTTGCAGCGAATACATGTTCACACTTCGAACGAGCAAAATTTCGACCAATTAAGCCAGTTCAAATATTCCCTAGGCGTGTAAACTCGTAATGAATACATGTTCACACTCGGAACGAGCAAAATTTAAACCTCTTAAGGGAGTTCAATTATGCCGTAAGAGTGTAAACTTGTAACGAATACATATTCACACTCAGAGTGAACAAAAATTAAACCTCTTAAGCCGGTTCTATTATGCCCTAAGAGTGTAAATTTGCCATGAATTCACATTCACACTCGAAATGAGCACAAATTAAACCTCGTAAGCCGATTCCATAACGCCCAAAGAGTGTAAATTTGCAACGAATACACGTTCACACTCGAAACGAGCCAAAATTAAACCGCGTAAGCCGGTTATGCTATGCCCTCACATTGAATACATGTTCACACTCGAAATGATCAACAATTAAACCTCTTAAGCCGGTTCTATTATGCCCTAAGGGTGTAAACTTCCAACGAATACATGTTCACACTTGGATGAGCAAAAATTAGACCTCTTAACCCCTTTCAATTATGACCTAGGCATGTAAACTTGCCATAAATACATGTTTACACTCGGAATGAGCAAAATATAAACCGCATAAGCCGGTTTTATTATGCCCTAAGAGTGTAAATTTGTAATAAATACATGTTCACACTCGGAACGAGCAAAAATTCAACCTCTTAAGGCAATTCAATTTAGCCCTAGGCATTTAAACTTGCAACGAATACATGTTCACACTCGGAGCGAGCAAAATTTAAACCTCTTAAGCCAGTTCTATTATGCCCTCAGAATGTAAATTTGCAACAAATGCATGTTCACACTCGGAACGAGCAAAAATTAAACCTCTTAAGCCAGTTCTATTATGCCCTACAAGTGTAAATTTGCCACGAATACCTGTTCACCCTTGAAACGAGAAAAAATTAAGCCTCTCAAGTCGGTTCTATTATACCCTATGAGTGTAAATTCGCCACGAATACCTGTTCACACTCGGAACGAGAAAAAATTAAACCTCGTACGCTAGTTCTATTATGCCCTAAGAGTGTAAACATGCAACAAATACATGTTCGCAGTCGAAACGAGCAAAAATTAAACCTCTTAAGCTAGCTCAATTATGCCCTAAGCGTGTAAACTTGCAATGAATACATGTTCACACTCGTAAGAGCCAAAATTAAACCGCATAAGCCGGTTCTATTATGCCATAATAGTGTAAATTTGCAACAAAATACGTGCTCACACTCGGAACGAGCAAAAATTAAACCGCTTTAGTCGGCTCTATAATGCCCTATGAGTGTAAATTTGCCAGGAATACCTGTTCACACTCAGAACGAGCAAAAGTTAAACCTCGTAAGCCGGTTCTATAACGCCCAAAGAGTGTAAATTTGCAACGAATACATGTTCATAATCGGAATGAGCACAAATTAAACCGCATAAACCGGTTCCATGACGCCCTAAAAGTGCAAATTTGCAACGAATACATGTTCACACTAGAAACAAGCCAAAATTAAACCGCGTAAGCCTGTTCTATTATGCCCTAAGATTGTTAAATTACAACAAAAGCATGTTAACACTCGAAACGAGGAACAATTAAACGTCTTAAGCCGATTTTATTATGCCCTAAGATCGTAAACTTGCAACGAATACATGTTCACACTTGGAACGAGCAAAAATTAAACCTCTTAAGCCGGTTCTATTTTGCCCTACGAGCATAAATTCGCAACGAATACATATTCACACTCGAAAAGACCGCAAATTAAACCTCTTAAGCCGGTTCTATTTTGCCCTAACAATGTAAATTTGCAACGAATACTTGTTCGCACTCGATACGAGCAACAATTAAACCTCTTACGCCGGTCCTATTATGCCCTAAAAGTGTAAAGTTGCAACAAATACATGTTCACACTCGAAACGAGCAAAAATTGGACCTCTTAGGCGAGTTCAATTATGCCGTAAGATTTTAAACTTGCAACGAATGCATGTTCACACTCGGAGCGAGCAAAAATTAAACCTCTCAAGCCAGTACTATTATGCCCTAAGAGTGTAAATTTGCCACCAATTCATGTTCACACTCGAAACGAGCCATAACGCCCTAAAAGTGTAAATTTGCAACGAATACATGTTCACACTCAAAACGAGCCAAAATTAAACCGATTCTATTATGCCCTAAGAGTGTAAAATTGCAACGAATACATGTTCACACTCGAAACGAGCAACAATTAAACCTCTTCGGACGGTTCTATTACACCATAAGGTATCGTTTGGTTCGGGGATAACCAAAAAGTGACTATTTCAGGGATAGGTATAAATTGAGGTATAAGCGGGGATTAAATCAATTTTGCGTTTGGATGAAAAGTAGGTTTTTTTTGGGAATAAGGAAAATAGTGTTTGGATGGTTTGATTGGAATTGCGAGGATAAAAATAATTATAATTTTAAATAATAATATTTTATCTAATTAATTAAGATAAAATATTAATTAAGTAATAATTTAAATTATTTAATCTACTAATTAATTATGAATATTACTAAAAACCCTTAATATTAATAAATTAATTAATTGGTAATTAATAATTTAATTAATTACAAATAATTTAAATAATTAATAAATTAATAAATAAATTAGTTAATAATAGTCATATGATTAATTAAGAAAATAATTAAATTACTCAAAATATTAATTAATTAAACAATATAACTAATTATTTAATTAGTAAATTAATTAAAATAATAAATTAATTACTCAAAACATTAATTAAATATTATTAAAGTAATAAATTAAATAGTTAATTAATTATCTAGTTAATTAGTAAATAAATTAATATATAAATTATTAATTAAATAATATTTTATTATAAATCTAGCTTGGATATTTTATTATTTTATTATTAATTAAATATATTATGTTTATATAATCTATGTTTAACTAAATTTATAATCTTAATTAAATTTAGAATTAAGTTTGGAATAGCGCTATTCCGTCAAAACGAAGGAATAGTTTATCCCAGCTATTCCGGAATAACCGAGAATAACGAAGTTTGACCGGGATAAAATATTCCGGCCAAAATTCGTTTTGTTTGGCGGGATAGCGGGGATAACTAAAGTTATCCCCGCTTATCCCGCCAACCAAACATAGCCTAAGAGTATAACTTTCCACAAATGCATGTTCACGCTCGGAACGAGCAAAAATAAAACCTCTTAAGCGAGTTCAATTATGCCTTAAGAGTGTAAACTTACAACGAATACATGTTCACACTTAGAACGAGCAAAAATTAAACCTCTTAAGCGAGTTCAATTATGTCTTAAGAGTGTTAATTTGCAACGAATACATGTTCACACTCGGAGTGAGCCAAAATTAAACCTCTTAAGAAGGTTCTATTATGCCCTAAGACTATAAATTTGCCAGGAATACATGTTCACGCTCGAAACGAGCATAAATTAAACCTCGTAAGCCGGTTCCATAACGTCCTAAGAGTGTAAATTTGCAACGAATACATGTTTACACTCGGAACGAGCACAAATTAAGCCGCGTAAGCCGATTCTATTATGCCCTAAGAGTGTAAATTTTTAATGAATACATGTTCACACTCGAAACGAGCAACAATTAAAGTTCACACTCGAAACGAGCAAAAATTAAACCTCTTAAGCCAGTTCTATTATGCCCTACAAGTGTAAATTTGCCACGAATACCTGTTCACCCTTGAAACGAGAAAAAATTAAGCCTCTCAAGCCGGTTCTATTATGCCCTATGAGTGTAAATTCGCCACGAATACCTGTTCACACTCGGAACGAGAAAAAATTAAACCTCGTACGCTAGTTCTATTATGCCCTAAGAGTGTAAACTTGCAACAAATACATGTTCGCAGTCGAAACGAGCAAAAATTAAACCTCTTAAGCTAGCTCAATTATGCCCTAAGCGTGTAAACTTGCAATAAATACATGTTCACACTCGCAAGAGCCAAAATTAAACCGCATAAGCCGATTCTATTATGCCATAATAGTGTAAATTTGCAACAAAATACGTGCTCACACTCGGAACGAGCAAAAATTAAACCGCTTTAGTCGGCTCTATAATGCCCTATGAGTGTAAATTTGCCAGGAATACCTGTTACACTCAGAATGAGCAAAAGTTAAACCTCGTAAGCCGGTTCTATAACGCCCAAAGAGTGTAAATTTGCAACGAGTACATGTTCATACTCGGAATGAGCACAAATTAAACCGCATAAATCGGTTCCATGACGCCCTAAAAGTGCAAATTTGCAACGAATACATGTTCACACTAGAAACGAGCCAAAATTAAACCGCGTAAGCCTGTTCTATTATGCCCTAAGATTGTTAAATTACAACAAAAGCATGTTAACACTCGAAACGAGGAACAATTAAACGTCTTAAGCCGATTTTATTATGCCCTAAGATCGTAAACTTGCAACGAATACATGTTCACACTTGGAACGAGCAAAAATTAAACCTCTTAAGCCGGTTCTATTTTGCCCTACGAGCATAAATTCGCAACGAATACATATTCACACTCGAAAAGACCGCAAATTAAACCTCTTAAGCCGGTTCTATTTTGCCCTAACAATGTAAATTTGCAACGAATACTTGTTCACACTCTATACGAGCAACAATTAAACCTCTTACGCCGGTCCTATTATGCCCTAAAAGTGTAAAGTTGCAACAAATACATGTTCACACTCGAAACGAGCAAAAATTGGACCTCTTAAGCGAGTTCAATTATGCCGTAAGATTTTAAACTTGCAATGAATGCATGTTCACACTCGGAGCGAGCAAAAATTAAACCTCTCAAGCCAGTACTATTATGCCTTAAGAGTGTAAATTTGCCACCAATTCATGTTCACACTCGAAACGAGCCATAACGCCCTAAAAGTGTAAATTTGCAACGAATACATGTTCACACTCAAAACGAGCCAAAATTAAACTGCGTAAACCGATTCTATTATGCCCTAAGAGTGTAAAATTGCAACGAATACATGTTCACACTCGAAACGAGCAACAATTAAACCTCTTAGGACGGTTCTATTACACCATAGAGTATAACTTTCCACAAATGCATGTTCACGCTCGGAACGAGCAAAAATAAAACCTCTTAAGCGAGTTCAATTATGCCTTAAGAGTGTAAACTTACAACGAATACATGTTCACACTTAGAACGAGCAAAAATTAAACCTCTTAAGCGAGTTCAATTATGTCTTAAGAGTGTTAATTTGCAACGAATACATGTTCACACTCGGAGTGAGCCAAAATTAAACCTCTTAAGAAGGTTCTATTATGCCCTAAGACTATAAATTTGCTAGGAATACATGTTCACGCTCGAAACGAGCACAAATTAAACCTCGTAAGCCGGTTCCATAACGTCCTAAGAGTGTAAATTTGCAACGAATACATGTTTACACTCGGAACGAGCACAAATTAAGCCGCGTAAGCCGATTCTATTATGCCCTAAGAGTGTAAATTTTTAATGAATACATGTTCACACTCGAAACGAGCAACAATTAAACCACTTAGGACGGTATAAGGCCTTATCCCCCCCTTTATACCCAAACATAAATTTTTTACCCGAGAATAGTAGTTCCCGATACCTGAAATAAGCTGGTATAACTTTCCCTACCTATACCTCAATTTTCTATATATAACTACCCACAATCTCTCTTATTCCATATAATCTATCCAAACGCTATTTTTCTTATCCCCGGGTATAACCCAATTTTCATCCAAACACTATTTTTCTTATCCCCACACTTGTACCTATCCCTGGTGTAGCTAGTTCTCGCTTATCCCCGAACCAAACGGTACCTAAGAGAACCAACCGCAAATATAAGCCAAAATAATAAATATATGTGTATAATTATAAAATGATGTCTAAAAGAATGGATATAACCAAACACACATATTCACATATTTGCACATGAAAGAGATAGGGGTATAACTAGTGGTGGTATAGATTTTACGTGTCGCTCACTTCAGAGCTTTTCAAAATGAGTCCTCCAGAAGACAATTTAAAAAATAACTTGTGCCTACCTTGCAATCCTAAGAGTTGGTACAAGACAGGATGAGTAGAATATCTTATCAAATAGTTAACAATTTATTAACATCAAGTGATAAATATAACTATTAAAAATAATATGCAAGATGGTCTTAGTTCTATATAAATAATGAGTAACAAAGAAATAACTAGAATAATGTCGAACAGAGATACCCTAGTACTCTACTCTTGTAATACACCGGATTTTTTATTATATATGCAAGTGTAAATAAAAATAGGAAGAGAAACTATTTTTATGGACTAAGAGAAGTAAAAAGTAAGTTGGAAATGACTTGTGCTGAAATTGAAATGAAAATATGTGATTTAGAATTTTCTGTAAGAAAGGAGACTGATATTCCAGTTGAAAATTCAAAATGTCGAAAAATTATGAAAATTTGAGAATTTGTCAGAAATATTTCTAAGGCCAGATTTAAAGTTTCATGTCATTCGGATACCCGAACAGTGAAAACGGAATCTGACTGCAATCCGTTAAGAATTCTAGTCGGCAGAGCTTTTCGTGATTAAAAATAATCCAAAACTGAAAAGTTAAGATTACGTCCTTCTGAATGATTTTTTTTGCGCCTGTCTGTCAAATTTGACCGCAAACGGATATTCAAAAGGGCTAGCTCCAACTGAAGTTATCAGATTCTGAACTGGACTAAACTGCAAGTTGCAATTGTTGGGGGGCTTATATGTAATCCTACGCCACTTCCTCTCCTTCACTCGTGCACTCCCCAACCCGAGAGGAATGAGAGGGCTTCTCTTTCCCTCTAGCTCACATCTCTCTCCCTCTCTTGTAACTCCATCAAAGAGGAAAAATAGAGATTTGGAAGCTTCATGTTCGAGAAGACTGTAATGTCCCGGACTCGTCGCAACCCGCCGATGACGAGAATTTGCCGAGGCGTGAACGGCAACGAGGATGATGGTGGCTCACAGTCGCAATTCCAAGATAAGTAAGGCTATAAGAGGTAAGAGAAAGAGGTATAGATGGAGATAGAGGTAGAGAGAGAGAGAGAGAGAGAGAGAGAGAGAAAGAGATAGATAGAGATAGAGATAGAGATAGAGATAGAGATAGAGATGAATTGGGGAAGAAGAGTTTAGAGAAGAAGTTTGGGGAAGAAGATACTAATTCTTTTCATTCATGCTGTAAAAATGCTTACAACTTACTTCTTATACTCCTCCATATATAGTGCTAAAATGTAAAATACTAAAGTCGCTGGACTAAACTGTAAAAGTAATAAAAATGGTAACTGGGCCATCTGGTCCTATTCTCGGTGGAGAAAGTGGGCCTCCTTGTAGTACCCCTGGGGCCTAACTGACGGAATGACTGTAGTATTTTAGACTGTCCGACACTTCTGGAGAAGGTCGAGACAAGTCGGAGTCGTTTCGGCGTCAAATAGACGCGAAAACGGACTCGGAGCACCGAAGCGAGCCAAAACTGAAGTTTTGGGCTTTTGGAGTTTCGGGCGCCCAGATGCTCTGTTTTGGGCGCCCAGTTGTTCAGTGCCCCTTTTCTGAAAATTACTAAGTCATTTCGGATCCATGTTTCGGGCGCCCGGAAAGTGAGTCCGGAAATCCTGCCTCGTGAGTATCGAACGGCTCGACACGTGTTGATCGGTTGGTGAGATCCGCCGGACCAGGTTTGGGCGCACCGGACCGCGGCGGAGAGTCCGATGGTCGAGTTGGTGCAGGCTGAAGAACCGGGCGCCCACTTCATGAGTTTCGGGCGCCCGGAAGTGTGGTTTTCTGCTGAGGACAGGTTAGTGTAATTCTGTTCTTGAGGCTCATTGCACCGAATCTAGTGGTCTTTAAAAGCAATGGACGACCTCCCCTGAGGCTCTTTTCTCCCCTCTTCAAGGTGAACTCGGAGCTTGCAAGGGAAACCCTCTCTTCTCTCCCAATTTCATCTTCCTCCATTGATGAACTTGGTTTCCTGCTGAAACTGCAACGTCGACCTGGAGTGTTCGTGCTCGTGTGCAGTGTAGGAGTATCCAAATCCAACGAAACTTGGTTTGTTGGATAGAGGACTCGCAGAGGAAGAAGTGGAATTCTTCCAATCGCGATTTGGACAGGTATGTAAGCTACAGTTGATGTTTTACTGGACCCCTGGTGTTCTTGAGCTGAAACTTGGGTTTTTCCTTTGTTCTTGGGATCCAATCTCTTGGGAGCTGGAATTACGAAGTGAAGATTGATCCTTCCACTTTCCTTGCTGGTTTGGAGGTTCTTCCCACTAGAATTGAGGATTCAAAGGTGAGTTCTAGCTCAGATTTTGAGTAATTGCTTAAGTGCTGAATTTTTGGGTCATTGATGGAATTTCTTGGATTTTTAGATCCAGATCTTTGTGAGGATCTTTGGAGAGGTTTTGGATTGTTCCATCACTGTTTTTGAGAGGTTTGTGACCCCTTTCTATGAGCTAGATTCGTTGGAATCCCTGAATTCTTGCTGTGTTTGTGTTTTGCTTAAGTGCTGGAACTTCTGGATCCATGTGCAGGAGGGTCCAGAAGTGAATCCGGTTCAGTGTGTGGACCTTTTGGTCATCGAGTCGAACTCCGATTTGGCTGAAATTTGGAGGGTTTGTTCTTGAACCTCTGCTGGTGAGTTGAGCCAAATTTCACTGCATTTGGACTTAGGATTTGGATTTTATCGCATGTTGATCACATGTGGGTTGTGCTGCCAGGCTGCAGTTCTGGGCTGATGATCTGGGCGCCCAGAACAGTGCGCAGGTGGGTCCGAATCTCGAGGTTGCAGATTTGAGCTCGATTTCGGCCGGCGTTGTTTGGAGGCCTTCCACTCGACTCCTAGCCGCTGTTGGATAGCTTTCGAGGTGGGTTGATGTTACCGAAATCGCCGGATTTCCTCCTAAGTATAGAGAGTGCAGCATGCTGTTTTATTATCTGTTAAATCATGTTAGTAGCTCGAATTCGTGAATTTGCATGTGTTTATATGAAATCTGAATTTGGAGCATAAATTGATAATTTATCGACATGACTTACATGCTGAATTGGGAATTGACTTAGGAGAAAACTTACGAACATACAACCGTCACTTTTCGAACTGTTATCAGATTTAGCTCTAGGAGCCGTTTCTGTTCCTGTATCACCGCTGTTAGTGCGAGGTGGATACTTAGTTCGTTATAGGACGAGTTTACGCTCGTGCTGGGATGCCGAGCTTGTATTTACAGCAGGGTTAGACTGTTCTGTATTACCGGGTGCCGTCGGGGTTGACGGTGGACCCAGACTCTTGTTTTAGCCTCTGGTTGTGCTGAGGGCACGTGAGCTCAGAGTCTTTGACCCCTTTTGACCCCTTTGTTATTTGACTATAGCCTGTATGAGCCTGATTGAGCTCGACAGAGACACGCTTGCATACTCGGTTGGGTCGCGCCCACGAGTGCCGCTCCGGAGCCTGGCTACTTGCGTTGATGTCGTCTTAGTCCCGGTGGGACTCTCGCTCTCCACCCAGTGCCTTTGAGGTAGCGTACGGTGTTGCTTAGGCAGGCGGGACGGGCGTATTGCAGTCCCTGTGGATCGGGTCAGTGCTGGTTACCTATTGGTTGGGGATGCTTTTACTTTGAGTGTTGACTGGACGAGCCCGTTTGGGCGGTTCCGATAGATTGGGTCAGGGATGATTTCTCACTTTGGTGGTGCTTACTTGAGAGTTGACTTGGATAGTGGTAGGGTAGTGGCATGATAGCTGTTGAGTTTATTCCAGCTTACTTTGTTGTTCTTTACCTACCAGCTATACTGTTAGTCTCGTAGACTTAGTGGGTGGACCGTAGAGGTCGGTATCGGTACCCACTGAGGACTACTTCTTTTGATAGTAGTTCTCACACCCTTTGTTGCCACCTTTTTGCAGAGCCTTCTTCTGTTACGGCTGCTGCGCCTGTTTCCGTGGATCGAGGTAAGGGAGTCGCGAGCTAGATCCCTACCTGTCCCTGTTGTCCCTAGAGGAGGACCTTACTGGAGATAGTTTATTTTGAGTTGTGCCATGTACATATACTGTGGATTTGTACCTATTTTGGTTGTGGTGGACCTGTTGTATTTTGGACTCTATATGTACAGGTGGTTTTTGTTATTAGTCTGTTTTATTTCAGCTCTATATATCTCTTGTAGTGGCTTGTATGTTTGTTTACAGGTTAGCTATCGCTTCGTATACATAGAAAGATCTATGTATACGGCGGATCTGTTGGCGAGCCCGGGGAAACGTGTAATCCGGGGCGTGACACTCCTGAGTTGGGCTCTTTAACATCTGCTTGTCTTCATGGCTTATCAGTGCGGATCCGCATCCGACTACCCGATCCGCTAACTTGAGGGTCTTAATAGTTTAGTACCATGTTCCTCTAGATACGATCTGGTGCCCCTCCTTCAAGAGTCCTCGCTCTGCCATGTAAGAGGCTTAGTCCCCTCCTTGAGCATCTTCAGTCTTCCGAACTATTTACTGCTATCTACTTAATTATTTTATTTTTATTTTTTATTTTTACTTTTCTCATTCTACAGGACGTTACAATCCCTTCCCCTTAAATCCATCCTTGTCCTCAAGGATGGAATACTGTAATTCTGTAAACTGGGTTTAGACTACCTAGTTGCTGCCCAAAGTAACATCTTCTTCTTCCAAGTTACGCCCTTTCGCCGATACTTGATTCCTCGCCCATCTTCTCCTGCGAGTGACATGGATGGCGACACCCACTGGAGCGAGGACTTCGGGTAGTTGCAACCTGCATGCCATCGGTTTTGTTTGCTCCACAATTTTGGAATGGTAGATAGTCGTCATTTGTGAACTTCATACTTCTTCTCAAGGCGTTGATACGTTGCTTGGGTTTTAAATTCAGGCATGCTTGTTCCACGATTTCTTCTTGTAGGATGTGAGTTTCCTGCACATTTTCTCCATCAAGTGCATTAGCGTTGAGTCCAATTTCTCCTGCTCCTTCTGTATGTAATTTAACACCCAATTCTTCATTAGACTCCTTCAATTTGGCTTGTTCATAGGCCAATGACAGTGAGCTCGGGTGAGGCATTATAATTATTGCTCCTAGCTCTCTCTTACACCCACTCGCAAAGGCTGACATAAGGCAAGTTGCTGTCAGACTAAGGGTGTTGGAGCAAAACCCGCAACAAAAATTCAATTGTGATTAAAATCTAACTGATTTTATGATAAAATTAATAAAACTTTAACTTACAGATGATCGCTAAATTCCAAAAAAATTACGGAAGAAGAATATCAAACAATTTGATCCGGAAGCGTGCGAGGCACTGCCCTAAGGCGTATTCCCGTCCTTCGTGCGGGATTAACCGGAAACACCGCCCCAAGGTACGACCGGAATTCCTCCTCCTACGGACACGAACGCGGAAGAGGTTGACGGAGCTTCTTTCAACACCCGACGATAAAAGTATCAAATAAATAGAAGAAAATAAAATTATAAAAAAGGATCTCAAAGTAAAATTTTCTTCTCACTATTTTTTCATACATATGGAACATACGTTTGTTTACTGTAGACCCAGAAGTATATATATATACATAAAGGGAGAGGAACGTTGGGAATCCCAACGTTCACATTCCCATCAATGCACCCCTTAATTGGCCTCTTTAATTAAGCAAAACGTTCGCCTGAGTCCTCTCTAGTAGGGGCGCGCGCACACAGGACGCGAGTGAGCGCGAGGGTACGCACTAAAAGATGCTAATTAAAATTAGCGAATAAAAATAAATTAAATTAATATATTCAAATATAGGATTTTGAAATTTCATCAACAATCCCCCACAAAATTCAAAATCACAAAGTAAGAATTAAACAAATAAATAAATCAAATAAATCAAATAAATTAAATAAATCACCGGGTGTTTATACTGTGCAATAGGCGAGGTGTCTTTAAGAGACTTAACCCCACTTAGTGTAAGCGGTTTTCATCAGAAGGAATCGGAGTGAACCAGGTCTTGAACTACGTTCCTTTGATCCTGACTTCAACTACCACATACACAGTACAGAAATTCTCCGTCGCGAGTCTGTGCGTTAATGGTCATGCACAGTACCTTAATTTTTCATAAGAGTTTCTACGAATAGCCCACATCTCATAGCCGCGGCCACATACGGATACTCTCATATAGGTGGTTTCCTCCAGGGATGTGTGTAGAGTCACATCTCGCGAAATTTACCGCCTTGGATTCCATTAAGAGCTGTAAGCTCAACCTCAACCACTACACAGAGCACTACTCACCATAGGGATGGGATTAGAGCTAAAGCTCCTCTATATAAACTGTAGAAAGTGCTCTTTGGCCAACCTAGCAGCTTGTTTTTATCACATTGAACCTTCTTCAAGGGATCTCCTATCACAAAGGTTGGGTTCCCACTGCAGGAAGGCCCTTTACGGGCAAAGTCCCATCCCCCTCGATGACTCCAGGACCTTAGTCCTATTCAGGCCTTTCGTCAAGCAATCTGCAAGATTCTGTTCAGATCTGATAAAACTCAAAGAAACAATATCATGAGAGGTTAGCCATCTAACAGACTTCTGTCTCAATTTAATATGTCTACTAGTTTTAGAATTTACCAATTTCTTTTTACAAAAATCAATTGCAGCTCGAGAGTCACACCGAATAGAAATAGGCGGAATAGGAAGAGAAATCAAAGGAATCGATGACAGTAGGTTCTTGAGCCACTCGGCTTCAAGACAAGTAGTGTCAAGGGCAACCAACTCAGCCTCCATAGTGCTTCTGGCTATTATAGTCTGTTTGGTGGATTGCCAAGAAACTGCACCTCCACCAAGAATAAATACATAACCAGAAGTAGATTTGATATCCAAAGAATCAGAAATCCAATTGGCATCGCTGTATCCCTCAATTACGGCAGGATAGCCAACAAATCTGAGAGAATATGAGAGAGTACCTTTAAGATAACGAAATACTCTTTCTAAAGCAATCCAATGAGTCATACTAGGGTTACTAGTATATCTACTCAATCTCGATATGGCATAGGCAAGATCAGGTCTAGTCCTATTGGTTAGGTACATCAAAGAACCAATAATTTGGGCATATCTCTCCTGGTTCACAGGATTACTAGTGTTCTTCACAAGTTGAACACTAGGGTCAAAAGAAGTAGAAACAGAAGAGCAATCAGAATATCCAAATTTATCAAGAACCATTTGGGTATAATGAGATTGGGTTAGAAGAATAGAATCAGATGATCTAAGAATTTTCATTCCTAAAATCACATCTGCTTCACCAAGATCCTTCATATCAAAATGATCCGATAAAAAGGATTTAACTTGGTTAATCAGATCAAGATTAGGTGCAAGGATCAGGATGTCATCAACATATAGGCAAAGAAGAACACAACGATCATCAAATCTTTTGAAATAGAGGCAGTTATCAAAATCGTTGGTCAGAAATCCATATGATTCAATAACACTGTCGAATTTCTCGTGCCACTGCTTAGGTGCTTGTTTTAGTCCATATAAAGAACGGACTAATTTACACACCTTATTTTCTTGACCAGGCACAGAGAAACCTTCAGGTTGAGTCATATAGATTTCTTCTTCAAGATCGCCATGAAGAAAAGCGGTCTTGACATCCATCTGATGAATCAAAAGTTTATGAATAGATGCTAATGCAAGAAGGACTCGAATGGTAGCAATGCGAGCAACAGGCGCATATGTGTCAAAGTAGTCAACGTCAGCTTTTTGTCGAAAACCTTGAGCAACAAGCCGCGCCTTATATGTAGTACACTGAACTTTTGCAAATTGCGGAGTTCTAGTGTGAGAATAGTGGCTTGTACTATTCTGGAGTTTTGGGTTGAGTTTGGTGAGCTTTGAGGTGTTTTCGTGGCTTAAAAAGGGCGAAAACGGACTCCGGAGAGCAAATTCTGCATAAAGTGCAGAATTTGCACTGCATTCGGGTACTGGAATTGGCATACCGGAATGCACTGCATACCGGTACTGGAATTGGCATACCGGTATGTGATTGCGCAGTTTGCTGGCCGAGGCTCGGATTTTGCAAATTTTGCACAGTATACCGGTATACACATGCGCATACCGGTATACAGTGCTGCAGAATGCATTTTTTTGAGCAGTTTTGCAATTTGGGCTTTTTGAGGGGCCTAGTTGGATTTTGTTGCTTGGGTTTAAGTACCCCTTCACCCCTCTCTTGTTGTGTTGGCTGAGAATGGAGGAGAAGGAGTTGAGTTGAGGTAGGGTTTCCCTCTCTCTCTCTCTCTAGATTTTCTCTTCCCCCAACCCCTAGATCTTGGTTTTGATCTCCTTTCTCTCCATTTTTCCCATGGAGGTGGACTCCTAGGCTTGGAGGGAGCTCGGGGCTGAGGAGATGAGCTTGTTGGAGGATGGATCTTCAACCCTAGCTTGTGTGAGCTTGAGTGGAAGCTTGATTTGAGGTTAGTAAACCCTTTTACAACCTCTAATTGTGTTTTGCATGAGATTTGCTTAGAAAACCTAGTTTCTTAAAAATTAGGGTTTTATTTGGGGTTTCTTGAATGAGAGCTCTTGAGGTGGAATTGATGGGTGTAGAACGTTGTTGTAGGTTGGATTTGATGATCTCTAACCTCAATTTGGACCTAGAACAAGTTTTACTTGCTCAAGGTAATTTTCACCCTTTTACCTCATTGATTTTTGGTGGTTTTCGAAATTGCTTGTTCGATGCCCCTAACCCCTTGGAAAATTATCTTAGGGTATGAGAAGCTCGGGGGACAACTTCGTTTCGAAGTACTGCGAGGTTTCGTCGGGTATCCGGTGGGTCTGACCTCACCGAAATGGGTGAACTCCCCCTATGTCTCCTATCTTGTTATAGGATTAATTAGATGCATAATTATGATAATTATGGCATGATGATATTTGTGATTGCATGAAACATATATGTTGTATATGAAAAGTGCATATTTCATCTAGTATGGCATTATGAGAATATTATGCATGCTAGAGTATTTGTGCTAGTAGTGAAATGATGCATTATGAAATGCTAACTAGCTTATGCATGTTAGAAAGAGCATCATAGGAGACACTACTTGGTTGTTGATTTAGTGTTTTCTCTTGTATACTAGGGTATGCTTGTATAGAGAAAAGAGAAGTTATGGCAAATGTATGATAAGTTGTTGCACCTCATCTAGGTGAGCAACTTTGACGGGCATTGTGGCCTTGGACTCGACCATTTGGTCGTGGATTGATTCCATGTTTAAGACATGAGGAAAGGGATTTTATTTGCATTGATATCAAAATTGATTAAGCACTTGCATGATGGTTTCATACTCTAGATGTAGAGGTTGTTGTAGCTTATATATAGCATGATTATGGACTTGTTTTGGCATCGTAGAATGTATGACATATGGCATGGTAGAATGCATGGACCACGGCATTAGTATAATGCATGAATTTGACATTAGTGGAATGCATAGTACTAGTACATGGCATTAGAATAATGCATGATTTTGGCATTTGTAGAATGCATAATATGTAGCATTAGAAGAATGCATGATTGTGAACTTAGTAAACAAAGAGATGAACATCTACATGTTAGAGACATGGACATATTGGTAGGGACATACCATCGAACATTGAGAACAACATGATAGTGTTGACATTTAGCATATTGGCTATTGAATGTATTAAACATAAAGTGATATGTTTTGACATAACGTGAGATTAAAACGTATGGTATTATTACGGTTGATTTGTTGCTTGTTCGCCACTATGCTCGTTTACACATGCTTGTGAGGGTCGCTCCCTACAAGCCAGCACTCCGGAGATGGCTAGCGACAGTTATTTCGCCCCTGTGTTTGAGAGAGCGCCGAAATGGAACCGCCGTGGCGAGGCTCACCCTTAGCGTGAGGGTGGTGACTACCACGGAGCCATTAGGCACGGCACAAGTGAACATCCCGCTATTGTATTATCTTATGATTACACAGTTATGGTGTATGCAAGGTGAATACTCATATGGTAAAAAGGTTATTTTAACCAGAACGTGACATTTGACACCCTAATTAATTGTGGCATTACATGTAGTGTATGGACATAGAATAGGGTGGTGACATTGTGGCATTACATGTAGTGAACATAACTTTCATATTGTTGAGAACAAGTCACTTAGTTCATACATGTAGTAGCAAATTGATTATACATTACATACTTGTAGTTGAAGACAAGTCATGCTTGAAATAGTTAAACTTGGCATATAGTGAGTTATTACATTAGAGTTTATGTAATTGATCATGGCATTAATTTGGCATGCATGTAACCCATGAGATTAATTGTTGAGCATTTGACATTAGAACATGTTCATGTTCATGTAGATTGTTTAGTCATTGGAGGCAAGATAGATGTAGAACTACCTGTTTAGTTTTATGTTATTTGCTTTATGTTTAAATTTGTAACTATCTTGCCTCAGTTGACCTAGCGGTGTAATTCGCCACTCTCGGCGGCTTACCCACTGGGAACTATTGATTAATAGTTCTCACCCCCATTGTTGTTGGGTTTTTTTTCAGAGCCTTCCGCAGCAGGAAAGGCTTGGGATCGCGGCGAGGGGTTAGCAGCTAGCTAGAGCCTCTACGGTGTTATTATTGTAGGCATACCATGATGTCCTTTCATTTTATTTTATATGAAAGGTGTATAGATGTTGGTTGACCTATTGTGGATAAGATGTATAATGTTATTGTATATCTTGAGATTTTAGTTGTATGGATCTATTTCTAGTTGTAGAACTATGTTCTCGCTCTGATTACCTTGTTTAGGATGTATTCTTTATCCTACTTGATTGTTGTTAGCATAGACGCCTTGTGTACATTGTGTTGTTTGAGGTACACGGCGGGTCTGTGCACGTGCCTGGTAGGCTCCCGTGAGGGCCCGGGGCGTGACAGATTATTGTGGTATCAGAGCCTAGGGTTGAGTCATAGTGGACCTAGTAAACCTTAGGCAGGTTGGACGATAAGGAATAGGAACGTGAGAGACGGGATCTCTTGTGACATATTGGCGAAAGTATTATGATTGGGTCATTTCTAAAAGCTCCAAACTTGTTGGAGTTAGATCGGAGTGAACCACTTCTATACCCTTGGAGGGTCACGTTGGCGGCCGACAACGTGACATCGGGGAATAGTGGGAGTCCACTTCATTACTTTCGCATGATTGGGGTTATAGTCTTGTGTGGGGATGCGTTGGCGTGGGGTGTTTCACCTGCGCATGTTTTGCTTGTTGCAGCTTGAGTGGCGATCGACGCACTCAATGGCGGCTGAGGCAGCCGAGACGGGACTTCTGCATCCTCCGGATTTGGTGAGACCCTGAAGTTGAGAGAACAACTGGTAAATTCAGCGAGTGTGGTGGAGCGGCGATCATTATGATGTTACTCCAAGTTGAGGCTTTGCGCCGGCAGACGAGAGGATTAAGCAACTGGAGGATTTGTCAATCCAGTTGGCAGTCGACCTCAAGAAGTGTTATGAGAATGCGGATCGCACCTTGATAAGGACGAGAGACGTGGAGACCGTTGGGACGGCAAAAGAAGCTACTATGAGTGGCAAGATTATTGTAAGAGGACAATCAAGTGATCCAGGAGAAATTGACCTCGAGAAGGTGGACCTTTAGCAGGATGTTAATGGGACGTCAAATCGTCATCAACTATTGTGACGTGTGAGCGGTGGAGCCGCGAGTGCCCGATGATACTCTTGGAGTTGAGGCTAGTGCTCTCTTCGTGCCAGGTGGGCCATTTCCAGTTGGAGTGTTTGAGGAGTTTAATGTCGACGATATTGAGATCGACTTCGTGCGGTTGGCACCGGGTGAATGCATGTCTATTTGACAGGCAGAGGATGATGCAGCGATAATGGAGGTTGTCGCAGCTCGTAGTATTGGAGCTTGTTGTGGTTTGTTATGATTGTGGCTTTGGATCGGCTGTTTGCCGAATGCTTGGCAGGGAACTTATTCCTGGATGCTTGCTGATGAGTTGGTCCTGATCGCTTGGACTTGTGAGTACTGTTCTTGTACTCCGTTAGTTTGGGATGTTTTGTGCGCCAACGGAGCGATTGGCTTTATTTGGCTGAGAGCGTATAGTTCTAATTTGAACTTGTGCTGGCTCTTCGGCTATCTGATTGCCGATGAGTGTGTGAGCCGAGCTGTAGTGCTTTGGGATCTTGGACACAAAATAGTGTTCTCTGAGGGCTTGGAGGTTCGCTAATTGCGATGCTTGTTTCACCTGCCCAAGCCTGGTTGTTGGCTGAGTGGGCGCGTGGCCTTTAGGCCAGCACCTCTGGTGAGTGTTGAGAATCCTCAAAAGCGAGGATGTCTCTTGTAAGGGAGTTGCTTGTGCAATCCCGGTTATGTTGTGAGAATTGAAGGCTTGGTCTGGAGACCTCTTTTGTCTTGTGTTTCTCCTTGTGGAGTGTAGATCTCGTTTGTTTTATGTGGACGGGTCATTTCGACTGTGAGTCGACTATCGTGAACTCGGTAGGGTTACGATCAGGATATGCACCCGTAGTTGAGATCTGTTGATCTGTTTGATCGAGCTCCATGAATTCTAGTTTTATTCGAGGGTAGTTGCAATCTGAGTACTACTCTCGTTGAGATGAGTTTGAGTTTGGACCGAGGGTAACTTGTTTACTCAGAGTAGACATTACGAAATTGTCGTGATGTCGTTTGAGCTGGCTGATGCTCTTGTGTGTTGTGATGTTTGGCCCTTTTGGGTATCTTGGTCCCTGTGCACATCGACTACGAGTTGGAAGTCAAGAGGTGATGAAGACCATGAAGATTCCTTTGGATGAGAATTGCAAGTGCTTCAGATGGAAGGCGTGCTGATCTGGTTGTGAGGACTAGCGTCCCTTGGCAGTTGATGCCAAAGTGGTTATGATTGGAGATCCCAAGGAAATCAACCATCCATAGTGGATTGAGACAAGCGGATGTGATCGAAGTTCAAACTTTCTAGTTTGATTGGATGTTATGGATATTGGTGGAGAGATTACCTAGTTATCTACTCCCTTTTCTGGACTCACACATTAAGGGATTAAACCTTTGGAATGATATGTGTGAGAGGAGTTTCTTGGAACCGTTGGTGTGGTCGATGACCGCCAACCTTGGTTACCCCGAAGGTGGGCTTTTTGTTTTGTAGTTGTGTTTCTCCCTACGGATTGAGTTGCACTTTGGTGTAAAATGGAAAGGTAGTATTGACCTTTCAGCAATTGAGAGAATGCAAGAGGATTTGCCAAATTGTGATTTGGAAATGATTGCCATGGTATTTGCTTGGAAAATGTGGCAAGTTTATGTATTGTTAGTGGTGTGAAGTGCACCCAGATCTTAATGTTTGGAGATATCTCTATACTCAAGGAAATGAGTCGAAGCTGTGAAAACAGATTAGAGGCTGGTGTTCTAGAGATATCGATGAGATGAGTAATATGATGTGGTATCTATCCTTTGGATCGAATCACAGGAGCTAGCCTTGATCTCGAATGGTAAATGGTGCAATTGAGACCAAGAGTGTAGTGATTGATGATTTTCTAGTAGACTGTCAAAAAGTGTCTTGACGGTAGAACCGACAAGTTGTGCTTGTGATGGCAATGCTTATGTGATATGCTAAGTAAAGACTATCTACCTTGTATGGAGAAAGGATGATTACCGGAGGTTCTGGGATTGGATTGTCTCGCTTTTAAGCTAGACGTGGTGATTGTCGAGAGGTTGTGAATAGGAGTAACTATTCACTTGATTTAGATTGAGAAAATCTTCGCACAAGTACACCTTGGATTTTGTGCAAGTGTGTAGAGCGTCTAGCTCTATCATTTTGGAATTTGGACCTATGGGATGATTCTCGGTGAGAGATATGATTTTGAGCATCGGAGTCTGATAAATTGAGTGTGATACTTGGTTAAGGAAATCCAAGAGCTTATGTTTAAAGAATCTAAGTTTAGATTCTTGGGATTATTGGAGACCCTGAGGCTTTGGGCCTAGTGGCGTGTGGAGTTGTTTACTTCAAATCTATTGAAGGTATATAATGTGTGTGGACGCTCTGAGCGAGTATTGGAAGTCCACCCGGATGGTGGATGACGTTTCTTTAGAGCTGCATGAAGATTTAACTTCAAGGAGCAGTGGTTGCGAATTGGATTTGTGGAACGTAGGAATTCGGGATTATCACTATTCCTACTACAAGATGCTTTGGAGCAACATCTTGGACGCGATGCATGGTGTGAGAGCTGGAGGCTTCACTGCGAGGACGATGTTCTTATCTCCTCTGATTTTGTTGTTTCTTTGTTGTTGTTGATCCGTAGTTTCGCGGACGAAACTCCTTTTTAGGAGGGGAGAATGTAGTACACTGAACTTTTGCAAATTGCGGAGTTCTAGTGTGAGAATAGTGGCTTGTACTATTCTGGAGTTTTGGGTTGAGTTTGGTGAGCTTTGAGGTGTTTTCGTGGCTTAAAAAGGGCGAAAACGGACTTCGGAGAGCAAATTCTGCATAAAGTGCAGAATTTGCACTGCATTCGGGTACTGGAATTGGCATACCGGAATGCACTGCATACCGGTACTGGAATTGGCATACCGGTATGTGATTACGCAGTTTGCTGGCCGAGGCTCGGATTTTGCAAATTTTGCACAGTATACCGGTATACACATGCGCATACCGGTATACAGTGCTGCAGAATGCATTTTTTGAGCAGTTTTGCAATTTGGGCTTTTTGAGGGGCCTAGTTGGATTTTGTTGCTTGGGTTTAAGTACCCCTTCACCCCTCTCTTGTTGTGTTGGCTGAGAATGGAGGAGAAGGAGTTGAGGTAGGGTTTCCCTCTCTCTCTCTCTCTAGATTTTCTCTTCCCCCAACCCCTAGATCTTGGTTTTGATCTCCTTTCTCTCCATTTTTCCCATGGAGGTGGACTCCTAGGCTTGGAGGGAGCTCGGGGCTGAGGAGATGAGCTTGTTGGAGGATGGATCTTCAACCCTAGCTTGTGTGAGCTTGAGTGGAAGCTTGATTTGAGGTTAGTAAACCCTTTTACAACCTCTAATTGTGTTTTGCATGAGATTTGCTTAGAAAACCTAGTTTCTTAAAAATTAGGGTTTTATTTGGGGTTTCTTGAATGAGAGCTCTTGAGGTGGAATTGATGGGTGTAGAACGTTGTTGTAGGTTGGATTTGATGATCTCTAACCTCAATTTGGACCTAGAACAAGTTTTACTTGCTCAAGGTAATTTTCACCCTTTTACCTCATTGATTTTTGGTGGTTTTCGAAATTGCTTGTTCGATGCCCCTAACCCCTTGGAAAATTATCTTAGGGTATGAGAAGCTCGGGGGACAACTTCGTTTCGAAGTACTGCGAGGTTTCGTCGGGTATCCGGTGGGTCTGACCTCACCGAAATGGGTGAACTCCCCCTATGTCTCCTATCTTGTTATAGGATTAATTAGATGCATAATTATGATAATTATGGCATGATGATATTTGTGATTGCATGAAACATATATGTTGTATATGAAAAGTGCATATTTCATCTAGTATGGCATTATGAGAATATTATGCATGCTAGAGTATTTGTGCTAGTAGTGAAATGATGCATTATGAAATGCTAACTAGCTTATGCATGTTAGAAAGAGCATCATAGGAGACACTACTTGGTTGTTGATTTAGTGTTTTCTCTTGTATACTAGGGTATGCTTGTATAGAGAAAAGAGAAGTTATGGCAAATGTATGATAAGTTGTTGCACCTCATCTAGGTGAGCAACTTTGACGGGCATTGTGGCCTTGGACTCGACCATTTGGTCGTGGATTGATTCCATGTTTAAGACATGAGGAAAGGGATTTTATTTGCATTGATATCAAAATTGATTAAGCACTTGCATGATGGTTTCATACTCTAGATGTAGAGGTTGTTGTAGCTTATATATAGCATGATTATGGACTTGTTTTGGCATCGTAGAATGTATGACATATGGCATGGTAGAATGCATGGACCACGGCATTAGTATAATGCATGAATTTGACATTAGTGGAATGCATAGTACTAGTACATGGCATTAGAATAATGCATGATTTTGGCATTTGTAGAATGCATAATATGTAGCATTAGAAGAATGCATGATTGTGAACTTAGTAACAAAGAGATGAACATCTACATGTTAGAGACATGGACATATTGGTAGGGACATACCATCGAACATTGAGAACAACATGATAGTGTTGACATTTAGCATATTGGCTATTGAATGTATTAAACATAAAGTGATATGTTTTGACATAACGTGAGATTAAAACGTATGGTATTATTACGGTTGATTTGTTGCTTGTTCGCCACTATGCTCGTTTACACATGCTTGTGAGGGTCGCTCCCTACAAGCCAGCACTCCGGAGATGGCTAGCGACAGTTATTTCGCCCCTGTGTTTGAGAGAGCGCCGAAATGGAACCGCCGTGGGCGAGGCTCACCCTTAGCGTGAGGGTGGTGACTACCACGGAGCCATTAGGCACGGCACAAGTGAACATCCCGCTATTGTATTATCTTATGATTACACAGTTATGGTGTATGCAAGGTGAATACTCATATGGTAAAAAGGTTATTTTAACCAGAACGTGACATTTGACACCCTAATTAATTGTGGCATTACATGTAGTGTATGGACATAGAATAGGGTGGTGACATTGTGGCATTACATGTAGTGAACATAACTTTCATATTGTTGAGAACAAGTCACTTAGTTCATACATGTAGTAGCAAATTGATTATACATTACATACTTGTAGTTGAAGACAAGTCATGCTTGAAATAGTTAAACTTGGCATATAGTGAGTTATTACATTAGAGTTTATGTAATTGATCATGGCATTAATTTGGCATGCATGTAACCCATGAGATTAATTGTTGAGCATTTGACATTAGAACATGTTCATGTTCATGTAGATTGTTTAGTCATTGGAGGCAAGATAGATGTAGAACTACCTGTTTAGTTTTATGTTATTTGCTTTATGTTTAAATTTGTAACTATCTTGCCTCAGTTGACCTAGCGGTGTAATTCGCCACTCTCGGCGGCTTACCCACTGGGAACTATTGATTAATAGTTCTCACCCCCATTGTTGTTGGGTTTTTTTTTCAGAGCCTTCCGCAGCAGGAAAGGCTTGGGATCGCGGCGAGGGGTTAGCAGCTAGCTAGAGCCTCTACGGTGTTATTATTGTAGGCATACCATGATGTCCTTTCATTTTATTTTATATGAAAGGTGTATAGATGTTGGTTGACCTATTGTGGATAAGATGTATAATGTTATTGTATATCTTGAGATTTTAGTTGTATGGATCTATTTCTAGTTGTAGAACTATGTTCTCGCTCTGATTACCTTGTTTAGGATGTATTCTTTATCCTACTTGATTGTTGTTAGCATAGACGCCTTGTGTACATTGTGTTGTTTGAGGTACACGGCGGGTCTGTGCACGTGCCTGGTAGGCTCCCGTGAGGGCCCGGGGCGTGACATTATACTTCTCTACTGATCCATCAGTCCTAAGTTTCTTTCTAAAGATCCACTTACTTCCTAAGGGTTGGTTCCCAGGAGGTAAATCAGTGAGAATCCAAGTATTATTGCTAATAATAGACTCAATCTCACTGTTTATAGCCTCCTTCCAAAAAGAAGCTTCAGAAGAACTCATAGCGTCCTTGTATGATGAAGGTGTACTTTCAACTAAGAAAGTAAAAAAATCTTCACCAAAGTTCTTTTCGATACGAGCTCTCTTGCTTCTTCTCAATTCGGCTGGTGGGATAGGTTCTATAGGATCTAAACTATATGATAAATCAGATGCAGGTATATGATCAGATGTAGATGCATGATCAACTGTAGGCTGATAATCAAGGGCTGATCTAGAGATGCGGGTTTTGAAAGGAAAGATATTTTCAAAGAAGGTTGCATCTCTAGATTCAATCAAAGTATCATTCGAAATCTCAGAAATTTCAGAGTTAGTCACTAGGAATCTGTAAGTGTTGCTATCTAGAGAGTATCCAATGAAAATGGCATCTACAGTTTTAGGACCAATCTTCTTTCTTTTTGGTTCAGGAATAGATACCTTAGCTAAGCACCCCCACACTCGGAAGTAACTCAGCCTAGGTGCTCTTCCCTTCCAAAGTTCATAGGGTGTCTTGATTCTATCCTTAGAGGGAATCCTATTAAGGATATAACAAGCTGATAAAAGAGCCTCCCCCCACAAGTTCTGAGATACACCAGAACTTAAAATCATGGCATTAACTATGTCTAATAGGGTTCGGTTCTTCCTTTCAGCTACACCATTAGACTGAGGTGAGTATGGAGCAGTTACTTCATGAATTATACCATGTTCCTCGCAGAACAGATTTAATTCATTTGAAGTATACTCACCTCCTCTATCAGACCTTAGAAATTTAATCCTCTTCTCCAATTGGTTTTCAGCCTCCGCTTTAAAGGCTTTAAACTTATTGAGGACTTCATCTTTGGTCTTCAAGAGATAGGTGTAACAAAATTTTGAGTAGTCGTCTATAAAGGTCACAAAGTAACGACTTCCTCCACGGGTTGGACCTCTATTGGAATCACAAACATCACTATGAATCAGTTCAAGAATCTGGGTATCCCTATAAGGAATAGATTTAAAAGGTTTCCTAGGCTGCTTAGCTTGGGTACAAATCTCACATTTGGATTTAGGATCAATCTTGAGTTTGGGTACAAGGTTAAGATTGGACAATTTCAGAATAGATCTAAGGTTCACATGCCCTAATCTGCCATGCCATACAACACAAGATTCAGTATTCAAAACAATGAAGTAGAAGAAGATGAATTTATACTATCAGCAAAAGAAAGTACATTCAGTTTGAACAAACCCTCAGATACAAAACCTTTTCCAATGAACATTTCTCCCTTAGAAATTACAACTTTATTGGATTCTAATACAATCTTATATCCTAATTGCACTAACAAAGATCCACTAATCAGGTTCCGTCGAATCTCAGGAGAATGCTGCACATTGTGAAGGATCAAAGTCTTTCCTGAAGTTAATTTCAGCTTGACTGTTCCGATCCCCAACACATTGACAGCTTTTCCATCTCCAACAGTCACACATCCTCCAATTGTGTCCTGATAAAAGGAGAATAGGGACCAATTAGTGCAAATATGGACATTGGCTCCTGAGTCTAACCACCAATCTAAATCATGATAGGTAAGGTTAACATTTGGTACAAAAGAGACAGACCTAAATGTGGAGCTTGAAGGTTCTCCCTCAATCATGTTGACCTGAGATTTAGGATAGTTGTTCTGATTGTTTTGGCCCTTCTTGTAGACAAACTTTTCTTTCTTTCGATAAAAACATTTTGAAGCAAAATGGTTGTCCCGGCCACATACATAACAGAAACCATCCTTCTTCTTATTCCCACTAGATTGGTTGGTATTGGGTTTCTGGGTATAGTTCCGGTTTCGATTCGGGTTCCTACCCTTAAAGCCTTAGGTTTAAAAATTTTTCCTTTGGGTTTAGACTCATGGTTCTGGTTCTGAATCTCGGTCAGGTTTATGTTTGATCGGTTGTTGGACGGTTTAATCTCCCTAAGTCGGTATTGGTCTTCTTTTCTAATAGCTTGGATAACCGATCTAAGTTTAAAAGTTTCTTGGGTTCGTCTAAGCTCTTGAGCAAATTTGGTCCAGGAAGGGGGTAATTTGTCCAGTAGACAGGTAGCCTGATAGGTTTCATCTAAGGTTGAGCCATTCCTATGAATCTCTTGGATAAAATTCTGAAACTGGTGGATTTGATCGTTTATAGGAATGTTGTCTACCATTCTAAAATTGTTAAAATCAGTAATGGTAAATCTAGCTACACCTTCATTATCTCTAATGTAGGCATCTTCAAGGGCAGACCATAAATCTTTGGCAGTTTGAAATTTTCTATAAGTTTCATAAAGTTCGTCAGATAGGCAACTGAGTATTCTAAACCTACAGTGAAATTCAATTTCCTCGGGAGATTTGTCAGATTTAGGTTCTGTAACTGAGGTGGTAGCAGATTTAGAGGAATCTGATGGAGGAGTCACAGAAGGAGGAACAGAAGAAATTTTAGAAGTAGGATAAGGAGGTGTTTTACCAATTGCAGTTATGAGGCCTAAGGTGATAAGCCAAGCCTCTAACTGTTCTTGCCACCTCAAAAAACCTACCCCTTTGAATTTTTCTGGTTTAAGGCTAGAAGTGTCATCAAAAGCCATTCTAAACAATCTAGTTGAGGGAATAGAGAAGCTAAAGATGATTACAATGAGCTGCAAAAAAGGTTCAAAAAACCTTTTTAGAAAAGCAAACATGTTTGTTAAGACTTCCACCCTAGTCAACCAGAATATTTTAGGGTTTAAGTTTTTAATATTAATTTCTTATGAAAGTTCGTTCAGCAGCAAACAGATGACCCAAACAATTTAAATGTTTTGTTTCAATTAGGTAATTTCTAACATATAATATATGCAATCAAATAATGTTTATGCTGCAAACAGTTAAAGATCTATTGCAACAATAAAGGGCATAATTGAACTGGCTTAAGAGGTTTAATTTTTGCTCATTCCGAGTGCGAACCTGTATTCGTTACAAGTTTAAACGCTTAGGGCATAATAGAACCAGCTTAAGAGATTTAATTTTTACTTGCTCCGTGTGTGAACATGTATTTGTTACAAGTTTACACTATTAAGTCATAATTGAACTAGCTTAAGAGGTTTAGTTGTTGCTCGTTTCGAGTTTGAACATGTATTCGTTGCAAATTTACACTCTTAGGCAAAATAGAACTGACTTAAGAGGTTTAATTTTCGCTCGTTTCAAGTGTGAACATGCATTCATGGCTAAAGAGGTTTAATTTACACTCTTAGGGCATTATAGAACCGGCTAAAGAGGTTTAATTTTTCCTCATTCCGAGTGTGAACATGTATTCAATTGCAAGTTTACACGCTTAGGGCATAATTGAACTAGCTTAAGAGGTTTAATTTTTGCTCGTTCCGAGTGTGAACCTATATTCGTTACAAGTTTACACCCTTAGGGCATAATAGAACCGGCTTAAAAGGTTTAATTTTTGCTCGCTCTGTGTGTGAACATGTATTTGTTGCAAGTTTACACTCTTAAGTCATAATCGAACTAGCTTAAGAGGTTTAATTATTGCTCGTTTCGAGTGTGAACATGTATTCGTTGCAAATTTACACTCTTAGGGCAGAACAAAACTGGCTTAAGAGGTTTAATTTTCGCTCGTTTCGAGTGTGAACATGCATTCGTGGCTAAAGAGGTTTAATTTACACTCTTAAGGCGTTATAGAACCGGTTAAAGAGGATTAATTTTTCCTCATTCTGAGTGTAAACATGTATTCAATTGCAAGTTTACACGCTTAGGGCATAATTGCGCTAGCTTAAGCGGTTTAATTTTTTCTCGTTACAAGTGTGAACTTGTATTCGTTGCAAATTTACACTCCTAGGGCATTATAGAAACGGCTTACGAGGTTTATCTTTGCTCGTTTCACGTGTGAACATGAATTTGTGGCAAATTTACACTCTTAGGGCATAATAGAACCGGTATAAGAGGTTTAATTTTTGCTCGCTCCGAGTGTGAACATGTATTTGCAATTTTACAATCTTAAGGCGTAATTGAACTCGCTTAAGAGATTTAATTTTCCGAGTGTGAACATGCATTCGTTGCAACTTTACACTCTTAGGGCATAATAGGACCAGCTTAAGAGGTTTAATTGTTGCTCGTTTCGAGCGTGAACATGTATTTGTTGAAATGACTACAAGAGAAAAGATAACCAAAAAGAGGATCATATAATTGATATCTAGGACACCTACTGGAAAATAGATCTTCAGAGATCTGCAATGGTGACCTCAACATCCCATGTGTTCGTTCCTGCAGTATACAACAATTACCATGAGAATAATGATCATAGAAAAATCCTTGTATTAGAAAACTACACCAGAACAAACCATTACCACCAAGCGAAAACCAAAAGTTTTAACAAACCATGATATTTTGCCCAAGATCAAAAAATGGTTAATGTAGTGTTTCAAATTAAGAGAGATGCAAAATTGACATCATAAATAAATATGAATCTAGATTTATTCTCAGCTGGAACTTGATAGTGGGTTTAATTGGCCATGGGCACAACTTATCCCACCCCAACTATCATTAGTTGGGGTTTTGTCCTCATTTGAGCCAGCTGGTATCTCTCCATTATAGGTTTCTTCTCCTCTCTATTCTTCCTCTTCACCATCCCTTCTCTTTTCTCCTTCTCCTCCATTCCTCTCTGTGTGTTGAGTAAGGAGGTTGTATGCCGATTGCAGCTTGCAGTCTAGCATTCTGCAGCAGCAGCAGGAGCAAACCAGCAGCCAATAGCCAGCAGCATGTCACGGCCTTAGCGTTTTTGTTCGCAAAGCCCGTGCGGCGCCCGCCTTCCTGCTCGAAGATGGGCAAGCCTTGCTCCTTGATGCTCGTCGGGACCTCCACGCCCTGTGACTAAGTAAGCAAGAAGGAGAGAAGAGAGAGATAGAGGTTTAACCCAAAAAAATTAAGTTATTCCACTACTTAGAAAAATAGGATTACAACACACACATACACATTCTCTCCCTCTCTACAATGGCCTTAGCCACACCCCTATTTATAGGCTTAGAGTTACAATGAACCTAGCCACCATAACTCACCCACTAACTCACACATGAATACACATAATGAGCCCTCATCAATGCTTAGCCAAAGAGAATCTCATGCCTTATAGGAGTTTTCTAAGGCTTTATGGTAGCATAATGACAGCAGTTTTCTCTCCCAAAGTGGGCTGGATTCGGGTCCTCGACAACCCGTTTGCAACCCGCTTCGCTAGTGGAGTTGGGCCAAGGACCGGGCTGCGCAGAATTTTTTCTAAGTCCCTGACACTCTCCCCCACCTAACGCGCAGACACCCTCGTTGTAGAATACCGCTTTTTGTAGTTTAGACGTTGCGTAGATTGCCGATTATTGTGTGAGCATGAAATTGGAGTAAAGTGGATTTGTTTTGGCGCGAAATTCACGCGAAAACGAATTAATTAGGCCAAATGATGCATGTGAGGGACTTAAATGCAAATACAAGGATCAATGGACTAAGTTGCAAAATTGCAAGCTTAGTGGAATTCCACTACCTCTTTTCTCTTTGTCTCTTTCTCAGATTTTTCTTTCTCATTTCATTTCCTGCAGAAATTCCTGGAGAAATGAGAAAAGAAAGAGAAAGAAAAGAAGAAAAGAAAAGAGGAGAAAGAGAAGAGAAGAAGAAGTAGAAGAAGTAGTAGAAGAAGGTAAATTTTTTTTCAGTTTTTGCTTTTTTTTTCTTTCTTTCTTCTTTCCTTTTCCTCTCCTTTCCTTCTCCTTCCTTTCCTCTTCCTCTTTTTCCCCTCCCTGCTGCTGCTGAAGCTGCAGGAAACAAGCTGCAGGTTTCCTGCAGCAGCAGCAGCAGCAGCTTATTGCTGCTGCTACTGCTGCAGTTTCAGCAGCAGCTGCTGCTGTTGACATAGCAACAGCAGCAGCAAGCTGCTGCTGTACCCTGCGCAGCAGCAGCAGCAAGTTGCTGCTGCTGAAGCAGCAGCAGCTGCTGCTGCAAGCTGCTGCAGGGCAGCAGCAGCTTGCACAAGAAGGAAAAAAAAGAAAAAAAAAGAAAAAAAATGGGAAAGAAAGGAAAGAAGGAAAAAGAAGGAAGAAAGAGAGGAAGAAGGAGAAAGAGGAATAGAGAAATTAGAGTGAGAATGGATGGAAGGAAAAGAAAGGAGAAGGAAAGAATGAGAGAATTTGAGAGAAATCAAAAAGAGGAGGAAGAAAGTAAAGTTGTAGATTAGCATTATGAATCGGCAATTTCGCAACTCTTAACTCCTAAATTGATGTTTACAGAGGGTTTAGAAGCGCGAATTAGAGGTCTACGCATATCCGGTTAGTCGCTAATTAAGGTATTTAGCGTTCAATTTGTGTAAATCGCGCGTAATTAGAAAAGTAGACTTTTGATTGCCAAATCGTCGTTTTTGCTTTATTTAGTGATTTCGAGCAATTGTGAGCCGACGGAGAGCCCGTGAGCGACGGATTTCTTGTTTTAGCTGCCGTACTACGTTGAGGTGGGTTCCGAGTCGTCGAAAACGACGAATTTCCCTTTATGTCTATTTTAGCAAATGTATATTATTTCCATAAACTCTTGCATTGGACGCTTCTATGTAAATGTGATTGTACTATAGCAAGCCTCAAATCATGAATTGAAGCTAGAACATGACATTTTGCATTTGGATCATAATATATCAACTTATTTGTGATGACCCTTTCTTACTTGCCTTGATTATGCTATGCTATACTAGAACCTTTGGATATCGGCTTTTGAATTGTGACAATGTAAAATTAGTTTCTTGGACATCTTTATCGTGTTGAGCATAGTTGTAGCTTCTCGTGATTATGGACTATAGCCTGCAGATGCCACATGAGCTTGATTGTGTACATACTATGTGCTATGTTACTCGGTAGGGGTCGCTCCCCTCGAGTGCCACCCCGGATTGCTGGCTGGTGTTAGTTGAGACAGTAGCCTAGTTTTGAGGGTGCTGTCACACTCATGAGAGTGTGACCTCATACTAGGCGGGCGCAGGCTTGACCGGACCTACGAGTCGGTTGTGGTGATTGGGTATTTAGACTGCTGTACATTACTAGTGTATATGAGAATTTTTGCACATGAACAAACTAATGCATAGTTTTGGAATTTCTTCTGTGAGTTCGCACTAGTGGCACCTCTTTTCATTCATTGAATGTTCACACTAGTAGCTTACCCCGTTACTTATATTCATGGAACTACTATAGTCTTGTATTGTTTCTTTTTACTCCTTGCATGGAACATTTAGTAGTTTCTTTCGTTATTGCTCCATTTACTTTTGCTCATTTAGACCTAGTGGGAAGGTCGTTGTAGTCGCCGACCGTACCCACTGGGAACTGCTTTCAGTAGTTCTCATTTCCCTCTTGTGGTTTTCTTTTTCAGAGACAGGTACTGCTGATCGAGGTAAGGGGCCCGCACCATAGATAGGCATATCCACCAGTATACTTGGCCTACAGCGGACGACCCGATAGAGGACCACCCTACCCCCCTTTTTTGGGACACCACCTTTGGACTGGCGAGGGCCAGGGCCACGAGTTGTATCTGCTTTTTGGTTGTAGTTTTTCTTGTTACTATTGGTTGGTGTATAGTGGTTCAGTTAGTATTTTATAGTGCTCTGATACTTGTCTTTTAGTCAGTGACTTTTCTTCTTACTGGTTATGTGATATGTGAAAACTAGTTGTATGCTTTCTTGTATCTCTTGAAAAAAATTTGTTTACTTCTTTTGCCACTTCGTTCGGACAGGGGAAATTTTGTCCGTTCGGCGGGTCTGTTAGCGTCCCGTAGTCTTCCGTTGCTAGCTCGGGGCGTGACAGATAAAACAGCACTCAAGAACCGGGCGCCCTAAACTGTCAAAACTTCAGTTTTGGCTTATTTTTGTCCTCCGAGTTCGTTTTCGCGTCTATGTCGCGCCAAACGACTCCGACTCATCCCGACACTCTACAAAAGTGTCGACCAGCCTATGATACTGCAGTCATTTCGCTAGTTAGGCCCCAGGGTTACTACATTTTCGGCCGTTAGATCCACCTCTTTGGCCATTTTCACCCGTTAGATTATACTATTCAACCAACCACCCACTCAACCCTAGGGGACACCTATCACCTTAACCCGGGACCACTATCATCCTGACCGCACATCCTTTCATCTAACGGCCTAAAACTTATGAGTACATGGGGCTTTATACTCATAAGAGTATAGTAGTCCTAGCATATATATATATATATATATATATATATATATATATATATATATATATATATATATATATATATATATATATAAAGTAAAATAAATTCGGGTTCGGGTTTGGGTTGAGTACAGTGAAAATCCATATCCGAATCCTTATCCATCAGGTTTTTATTTTTAATATCAATATCTGAAACCATATCCATTTAGTATCGGGTATATCCGCTTCGTTCGGTTTCAGGTTCGGATAAAATTTCAAGTCTCCGTGCCCATTGACATCCCTAATCTCGGCCTATCTACCGTACAGGTAATTTCTATTTACATAAGATTATTCTTTAAAACTGATTTATTCCTTATCATCTTTTTTCCAAATATGAGTTTTGTATTTTATTATTAATAGAATATAAAGTATACATGTGAAGTTATAATCGTTGAAATCGACACCAAATTTGATTGGTGCGATAAAGCTTACTATAATTGCAAAGCATTCATCAAAATATATAATGTTACTTTTTGTGCTCCAACAGTACTAAAAATGATCAATCTTCTGTATCATGGTAAATATTTTGTTTTTAAATAATATCTTTCCAAACATTTAGTGAATGTAATTTAAACACTTAGTTTTTACATATTGAATACATATTAAAGCTTTTACATATTAAATACATATTAATAATTTAAGTTAAATCAATTATCGATCAGGAACATCTTTTTTAAACACAGGTTTAGAAAAGTATTCCTTCTTTTAATGTGGACAAAATTTTTACTCTTAATTTTGATACAAAAGGAAAGTCTTCAACAACCAAAAATGTGTTTCTCAAATGTGAAGAAGAATTAAATTCTACTACTACTAAAAAACAAACCCGTAAAAAATTATTTGAAGAGGCACCGCCAAGTGCACAAATTTCATTAAGGTAATACAACTCTGTTTTCCATACTAACATTTATTTCTGTATATATCACGCCCTAGGGGCCATCGAATGTTAGGAAACCTTTTGCAGTATCATTCTCTAATCTTATAAAGTAATATTAGCGTCTCAATACCCAAATACAAATCCAACTTGTTAAGCAACCAGATCCAGCTTAGCCCAAAAATTTGGGGCAAATAATTGACACAATTCCAGGTTTTCATTGCCATATAATTTCACCATAAAATGAACACTTCTTGTGCCAAACTAAATGCCTTACAAATCTCTTACAGTGCTTTAGTCTTGTGGTGCGACAACTTTCCAACTAAAGGACCTCTTGGAGCAGGAATTTAAACTTTTGCGGCAAACCGTCTCACAACAGAAAACAGTTCTTTCCTTGTGGCGAGCAACGAGGTAGGAATTATACGGGAATATACACAGGTGGTCTGCTCTAGAAGCAAAAGACAAGCATGCAACAATCAAAATGCTATAGCTTCCAACAAATATGATCTGAAATAATTCGTAGGGCTGGCAAATGAGTGAGCCGGCTCGTGTTCGACTCGCGTTCGGCTCGATATTCGGCTCGCTCGAGCTCGACTCGAAATTAAATGAGCCGAGCTTGAACAGAAAAAAAAGCTCGAAATTTATTTCAAGCCGAGCTTGAGCATTACTGGGCTCGCTCGAATTAGGCTCGAAAAGCTCGAATATATATATAGTCCAGCTACTATATTATATATTGATAGTATCAAACGCTTGGTGTTATCAAATTTTTCGCCGTTAGATCTACCCCTTTGACCATTTCCACCTCTTAGATCATACTATTCGACCAATTACTCACTCAACTCTAAAAAATCACTATCATTCTAACCGGGGACCACTATCATCATAACCGCACATCACTTCATCCAAGGCCGAAAATCTAATAGCACCAAGTGCTTGGCTACTATACTAGGTTATTAGATAATAGCACTTGGTGCTTTTAGATTTTCGGCCCTTGGATGAAAGGATGTGCCGTTAGGATGATAGTGGTCCCTAGGGTTGAGTAGGTGGTTGGTTGAATATTATGATCTAACGGGTGAAAATGATCAAAATGGTAGATCTAACGGCGAAAAATTCGATAGCATAAAGTGCTTGATACTATCGATAGTATAGTAGTCAGACTCTATATTAATTATATATAATAATATATATTATATATTTTAATCATATGTGTATAGAGTTTAGATTATTGGGTATATTTACTGGCCCACAAAATCAAACCAATAAAATTCTATTCTAATTGCTCTCTCCCGCTCTCTTTCACTTGCTCGCAGAGTCGCTTCTCCTAATTTTTTTTAATATTATAATACCGCATTTCATGCATTCATTTTGTATGTTGAACTATTAGACATTTTTTGTATCAAATTTTAGATAATATTTTATAAATATTAAACTATAGATTGTATGATGTTAAGAATTTCAAGCGGCTCGTTTAGAGCTCGAGCTCGCTCGACTCGAAGTTAGGCTCGCTCGAGCTCGGCTCGAATTAATTTCAAGCCGAGCTTGAGCCTAAATTTAGGCTCGAAATTAATTTCAAGCCAAGCTTGAGCTGAGGTAAGCTCGCTCGAGCTCGGCTCGTTTCCACCCCTAATAATTCGTGATCCTAAAAAGCAGCACCATCAGATTGTGAAGCTTAAGGGAAATTTATTTGGGAACTACTATATATATATATATAGAGAGAGAGAGAGAGAGAGAGAGAGAGAGAGAGAGAGAGAGAGAGAGAGAGAGAGAGAGAGAAAGAGAAAGAGAGCTAGAGAGAGAGTCCGGCTACTATACTCTTATAAGTATAAACTTTTTCGCACTAATAACACTTCAGCTGTTAGATCTACCTTTTTGACCATTTATATATGTTAGATCATATTATTCAACCAACTACCCACTCAATCCAAAGAGACCACTATCATTCTAACTGGGAACTACTATTATCCTAACCGCAAATCCTTCATCCAACGGCCGAAAAATTATAAGTACAAAAGACTTTATACTCATAAAAATATAATAGTCATAGCCTATATGAGTCCGGCAACTATATATATATATATAGAGAAAAAGAGTCCGACTATGGTGCTTATAAAAGCACGAGGCACTTGGTGCTTGTAAATTTTTTACCGTTAGATCTATCACTTGGATCATTTTCACTCGTTAGATCATACTATTCAACCAACTATCCACTCAACTCTAGGAGGCCTACATTATCCTAACCGCACATCTCTTAATCCAATGGCTAAAAATCTACAAGCACCACTATCTTGATATTTTTAAAAGCATAGGAGCTGAATATATATATATATATATATATATATATATATATAGAGTCCGGCTGTGATACTATCGATAGCACCAAGGGCTTGGTGCTATCAAATTTTCCACCGTTGGATTTAACCCTTTGACTATTTTCACCCGTTAAATTATACTATTTAACCAACCACCCACTCAACCCTAAGGGGCCCACATCATCCTAACCACACATTTTTCAATCCAAAGGCTGAAAAATCAATAGCACCAATAGTTTGGTGCTATTGATAGTATTTCAGCCTAGTTCTATATATATATATATATATATATATATATATATATATGAATCATTCTACTGAAACAGCATTTGAAGCATCGACAAGCAGAAGCCATTGAGAAGCCATTAAGAAGCCATTAAGGACCTCATAAGGTGAGGAAGCGATCATGCCTCAACTCTTAACACACAAAAGCATAGTAAAAAGTCACTTTTAACAACTGCAAAATATTATGGCTCAAACCCGAGACTCGATTCTAAAGTCAAAAAACGAGAAAAAAAGAAAGATAATAAGGTCTTAAAATTGAAGTCTCCATAAACAGAAATGAATACAAGAGAAAAGCTTACAAAAAAGAGGATCACATAATTCATATCTAGGATGCCTACAGAAAAATAGCTCTTCAAAGATCAGCAATGGTGACCTCAACATCCACACCAGGCTCAATGGTGATGGAGGTGATCTGCTTCACCACTTCGGGGGAGCTGTAGAGGTCAATCACCCTCTTGTGGATGCGAAACTCAAAACGATCCCATGTGTTCGTCCCTGCATTACACAACAATTACCATGAGAATAATGATCACAAAAAATTTCCAGCATTAGAAAACTACACCAGAATGAACCATTTCCACCTAGCGAAAAGCAAAAGTTTTAACACACCAAGATATTTTGCCAAAGATCGAACAAAAGATTAACCTATACAGAGAGAAATAACATATGCAATATGGCTATATATCATCCAGTATATCACCTACTCCCACCGTCCATAGGGCATCATAGTTTCTGCCATTATAGGTGTAATGAAGTTTGGATCTACAACATCTAATCCTTCCTTTGGATGGCCAATTATGTACGCATACAGGCAAGTTGCAAGCAAATTCTTATCAAACTTTAGGTTTACTGAAGTTAAATCTATAGTGATAAATCACCTTTCAGGAACAATAATCAGAAAATGGTTAGGTCAAAACTTTCGCCTCGCACTCCTAGGAAATCAATTTAGGCTTGATACAACCAAAACTTTAAGATGAAACCAGTCGGAATAAGAAGAAATACTATGAAATTAAAAGAAAAAGGGACAAGGTTAAAGATAACATATTTAATTAGTTGTTGCAACTTTTTATTTAAAAAGAAGCTAAAAACAAACAGTCCTACCAGAAGTAAACAATATCTCAAACATCATTTATTTAAAAGCTCAACTTTTTCCACTCAAAAGGAAACTGAGGTGATTACAATATCGTGCAACATGCCCCTGCTGCTTCCAATCAGAAGAGTAGCAACCAAGATTTCTAAGAATCACTTGTTTGTTACAAGGAGAAGGAAATACTCGGCAAACAGGACTAAATGAATCAAAATGTTCATGTACAAGTTTGGTAATTAAAAGAAACAAAAAACTTCAATCTATATATGATATTATGATTACACATTACAATAATTATTATAAAAAAGTCACTTAAACATATGAAAACATATGGTTAAGGGATTTAAACCTCAAAGGATTAAGAAATGCAATAATGAAGCATAATTCATTACTTCACTTAATAGGCATATATATAGAGAGAGAGAAAGAGAGAGATGGGCTAGAATACTCATAAGAGTATTCGGACTCCGGCAATATTGTGCCATTTTCAATAATAGGACATCCGAATCGTTCAAGTTGATCTACAACGTTCAAACCTTTTGCAAATTAAATTTTATAATTGTTTTTTACATCATTTAACTTGCGATCAAGTAGTCTCAAAATTGAATAATTTTAACAGTCTACATATGAATTTTCTTCTTTAACAGTATGACACGTTCTAAATTAGTTAAATTTTTTAAAGAAAATTCTTTAAACGATATTAGATCAAAATGAATAACCTTGCTGTTGAATTTGAGAGCTCTATCATACATCTTTAGAAGCTTGTTCATTTTACACCATTCACTTTGCGGCCCCTTTTTGCGGCCATCTGACGGTTCTTTCGTTAGATGCATCGTTTATTTTACTAGACTTTATTTGAGCATCTCACATCGTAAAATTCCAGGCAAAAATGCATGAAACTTACCAGAACTATTGACCCTCTTCCATTTAATATGTAAGTTTTAAAAGTTTTTATTTTGCTAACAAACCTTTTAAGTAATTTTACTTGAGCCATTTGACGGTTCTTTCATTAGATGCATCATTTATTTTACCATATCACATATAATTTACACAACTGCATTCCCACTAAAGCAAGAAGTGCATCCAAATTTGCAATAGAAGAGTCATCAAATGGCTCAAATTTAAGTAAATAGAAAGATCAGGAGCCCAAATCATAACTTTTGAAGGTTGGATAGTTGATCAAAGCAGCCAATTCTTCAACTTACTTGTACAAGTTCCATAAATTTCTATCTAAAACATATCAGTGACAAAAACAAATAGATTGAACTTGCATGCACACATCTCTCAAGCACAAGAGAATCATACAAATCAAATGTTCCTAACTAATAACCTTCATCTTCTAATATGTAAGAGCAAATAGTACTAAAAGAGTATGCTCCGATACTATACTACAAGGACAATTATGCAAACTGAGATAGGTAGATAGCTGGATTAAAATGAAGCCAACAGTTCCGGCAAAAAAACGCATGCCCATCTCACGCAGATGAATCTAAAACTCATCGTTTGCAACACGAAATGAATAAAAAGGGGGGAAAAACAAACAAGATATGAACAATTAAAGAACATAGAATTAAAGATACGAGATAAAAGGTTTAACCTTCGCCACAAGGAGATTTCCGTGTGGTAATGTGTAGGACCTTGGTGGGGATGCGAACTGGCCCCTTAACCCTAAGCTGCTTATCCTTGGCTCCCTTCACTAGATCCGCGCAAACTACACCCAGAACACACGTAGTAATCTCTAGCATCAAGGATAGCGATGCAAAACCAAACCCTAACCCAAACCCTAACCCTAACACTAACCCTAATCAGAGGTAGAACGGTCACCTTTCTCGAGGTTTTTGACGTCCTTGGAGGAGAGAGTGATCCGGATGCGATTGACCTGCTCGCGGGGCTCCTCGATCCCCAGTTTCGCCCCCTTCATCACCCCCGTACGGAGTCGCCGCCGCCGCCGCCATGGTCGCTCACTCCTTTCTGTCTCTTCGCCTTCTTCGTCTCTCTCGCGCTCTTTGGGGAAACCGGCGGCTAGGGTTGGGTTTTGCGACAGGTGAGGAGCCTATGATACAGGGGAGCGGAGTAGCAGAACGGAGCAAGGGGTATTTGGTTCGAGCTTAAACGAATCTGAAAAATTATTTTTCGTTAAAAAAAATATTTTTTCACTTATTTTATTCAACATAAAAATAAATTTTTTTATCAAAAAATATTTACGAATTTAGAAAAAAAAATAAATTTAAAAGTTCGACGACTAAATAAAATTTGGCTAAACATTTGTATTTTGATGATGGCTGACCCTGAGAAGGATGGGTGAATCCTGGAAAGTTGGGGCGTCACTTAAAAATCATTAATTTTTAATAAAGTTATATTTAAAAGTTTGAGGACTAAATAAAATTTGGCTTAAATGTTTAAGCACTAGCACTAATAATATCATTTATCTATTGTAAAAGTTATTTTCTTTCAATTTCTCTCTTTCTCTCTTTTGAAAAAAAATAAAATAAATGTTTTATTTCAAAAGCGCGTGAAGTATAATAATCCATCTCAAAAAATTTCTAAATTTTGATTTTAAATTTTTGATATTTTTGAATTATTTAAATTTTTAAAATTTAAGTTTGAATTTAAATTAAGAATTTTAACTTGGAGAAGTTTAAATAGACCCTACGATGACAGTCCAAGCACCCACTTCTCTCCAAACCACTCACCGTCTGTTGTTTCCTCCCCAACACTCTTATCTTCTCCTCCCCCCTACTCCCCACCCATCTCCCCTCTATTTTTTCTTTTCTACTAAACCTTCTCTCCCCTCTATACTTCTTATTTCCCTCTATACTTCTTATTTCCAATCTTATTTTCTTTCATGCACACACACACTCCCTCCTATGTTCTCCCACCCCCCTCCTTACTTTTTCTTTATTATATTTTATTTTCTCCATTTTTCTTTTCTCTTCTTATTTTACCTAATTAGACTACATTTTCATTATAATCCTGAGGACTTTCACTGCTAACTTAAGCTTATTGCAGAATAGTGGCTGAGGCCAACCACGTTGGGGTTGAATTCAATATTTTTAGCACAAGGGGCAAAGGGCTTGGTGGTTGGTACCCGAGGTCCCGAGTTCGAATTCTAGTTGATTCACATTTTCAGCTAAGTTTATTTCTAAACGAAATAAACAAAGCGAGTAGCGTGCTACCTTTCTCTCAAAAAAAATATATATATTTTTTAATTGAAGAACAGTGCTCATTTCGGCTAAACTCTAATTTAGATTGAGATTCAATTCCATGCCCAAATCATTTATTGCTGATATTTAGTCGATTTAATGATTTTCATAATATGATTCTCTATTTTTTGGTTGGATTAAATGTTGCTCGTTTCGACTGTGAACATGTATTCGTTGCAAACTTACAATCTTAGGAAATAATAGAACCGGCTTACGCGGTTCAATTTTCGCTCGTTTCGAGTGTAAACATGTTTTCTTTGTAAGTTTACACGCTTAGGGCGTAATTGAATTGGCTTAAGAGGTTTAATTTTTGCTCGTTCCGAGTGTGAACCTGTATTCGTTACAAGTTTACACTCATAGGGCATAATAAAACCGGCTTAAGAGGTTTAATTTTTGCTCGCTCCGAGTGTGAACATGTATTCGGCAAGCTAACACTATTAAGTCATAATTGAACTAGCTTAAGAGGTTTAATTGTTGCTCGTTTCGAGTGTGAACATGTATTCGTTGCAAATTTACACTCTTAGGGCAGAATAGAACCGGCGCTCATTTCGAGTGTGAACATGCATTCGTGGCTAAAGAGGTTTAATTTACACTCTTAGGGCGTTATAGAACCGGCTAAAGAGGTTTAATTTTTCCTCATTCCGAGTGTGAACATGTATTCAATTGCAAGTTTACACGCTTAGGGCATAATTGAACTAGCTTAAGAGGTTTAATTTTTTCTCGTTCCGAGTGTGAACCTATATTCGTTACAAGTTTACACCCTTAGGGCATAATAGAACCGGCTTAAAAGGTTTAATTTTTGCTCGCTCTGTGTGTGAACATGTATTTGTTGCAAGTTTACACTCTTAAGTCATAATCGAACTAGCTTAAGAGGTTTAATTATTGCTCGTTTCGAGTGTGAACATGTATTCGTTGCAAATTTACACTCTTAGGGCAGAACAAAACCGGCTTAAGAGGTTTAATTTTCGCTCGTTTCGAGTGTGAACATGCATTCGTGGCTAAAGAGATTTAATTTACACTCTTAAGGCGTTATAGAACCGGTTAAAGAGGATTAATTTTTCCTCATTCTGAGTGTGAACATGTATTCAATTGCAAGTTTACACGCTTAGGGCATAATTGCGCTAGCTTAAGCGGTTTAATTTTTTCTCGTTACAAGTGTGAATTTGTATTCGTTGCAAATTTACACTCCTAGGGCATTATAGAAACGGCTTACGAGGTTTATCTTTGCTCGTTTCGCGTGTGAACATGAATTTGTGGCAAATTTACACTCTTAGGTATCGTTTGGTTCGGGGATAAGTAAAAGTGACTATTCCAGGGATAGGTATAAATTGAGGTATAAACGGGGATTAAATCAATTTTGCGTTTGGATGAAAAGTAGATTTTTCTCGGGAATAAAAAAAATAGTGTTTGGATGGTTTGATTGGAATTGCGAGGATAAGAATAATTATAATTTTAAACAATAATATTTTATCTAATTAATTAAGACGAAATATTAATTAAGTAATAATTTAACTTATTTAATCTACTAAATAATTATGAATATTGCTAAAAACCCTTAATATTAATAAATAAATTAATTGGTAATTAATAATTTAATTAATTACAAATAATTTAATAAAATAATAAATTAATAAATAAATTAGTTAATAATAGTCAGATGATTAATTAAGAAAATAATTAAATTACTCAAAATATTAATTAATTAAACAATATAATTAATTATTTAATTAGTAAATTAATTAAAATAATGAATTAATTACTCAAAAATTAATTAAATATTTATTAAAGTAATAAATTAAATAGTTAATTAATTATCTAGTTAATTAGTAAATAAATTAATATATAAATTATTAATTAAATAATATTTATTATAAATCTAGCTTGGATATTTTATTTTTTTATTATTAATTAAATATATTATGTTTATATAATTTATGTTTAAATAAATTTATAATCTTAATTAAATTTAGAATTAAGCTTGGAATAGCGCTATTCCGTCAAAACGATGGAATAGTTTATCCCAACTATTCCGGAATAACCGAGAATAACGAAGTTTGACCGGGATAAAATATCCCGGCCAAACTTCGTTTCGTTTGGCGGAATAGCGGGGATAACTTCGTTATCCCCGCTTTTACCCCCGAACCAAACGGGGCCTTAGGGCATAATAGAACCGGTATAAGAGGTTTAATTTTTGCTCGCTCCGAGTGTGAACATGTATTTGCAATTTTACAATCTTAAGGCGTAATTGAACTCGCTTAAGAGGTTTAATTTTTGCTCGTTCCGAGTGTGAACATGCATTCGTTGCAACTTTACACTCTTAGGGCATAATAGGACCAGCTTAAGAGGTTTAATTGTTGCTCGTTTCGAGCGTGAATATGTATTTGTTGAAATGACTACAAGAGAAAAGATAACCAAAAAGAGGATCATATAATTAATATCTAGGACACCTACTGGAAAATAGATCTTCAGAGATCTGCAATGGTGACCTCAACATCCCATGTGTTCGTTCCTGCAGTATACAACAATTACCATGAGAATAATGATCATAGAAAAATCCTTGTATTAGAAAACTACACCAGAACGAACCATTACCACCAAGCGAAAACCAAAAGTTTTAACAAACCATGATATTTTGCCCAAGATCAAAAAATGGTTAATGTAGTGTTTCAAATTAAGAGAGATGCAAAATTGACATCATAAATAAATCTGAATCTAGATTTATTCTCAGCTAGAACTTGATAGTGGGTTTAATTGGCCATGGGCACAACTTATCCCACCCCAACTACCATTAATTGGGGTTTTGTCCTCATTTGAGCCAGCTGGTATCTCTCCATTATAGGTTTCTTCTCCTCTCTATTCTTCCTCTTCACCATCCCTTCTCTTTTCTCCTTCTCCTCCATTCCTCTCTGTGTGTTGTAGCAAGGAGGTTGTATGCCGATTGCAGCTTGCAGTCACGGCCTTAGTGTTTTTGTTCGCAAAGCCCGTGCGGCGCCCGCCTTCCTGCTCGAAGATGGGCAAGCCTTGCTCCTTGATGCTCGTCGGGACCTCCACGCCCTGTGACTAAGTGTGCAAGAAGGAGAGAAGAGAGAGATAGAGGTCTAACCCAAAAAAATTAAGTTATTCCACTACTTTGAAAAATAGGATTACAACACACACATACACATTCTCTCCCTCTCTACAATGGCCTTAGCCACACCCCTATTTATAGGCTTAGAGATACAATGAACCTAGCCACCATAACTCACCCATTAACTCACACATGAATACACATAATGAGCCCTCATCCATGCTTAGCCAAAGAGAATCTCATGCCTTATAGGAGTTTTCTAAGGCTTTATGGTAGCATAATGACAGCAGTTTTCTCTCCCAAAGTTGGCTGGATTCGGGTCCTCGACAACCCGTTTGCAACCCGCTTCGCTAGTGGAGTTGGGCCAAGGACCGGGCTGCGCAGAATTTTTTCTAAGTCCCTGACACTCTCCCCCACCTAACGCGCAGACACCCTCGTTGTAGAATACCGCTTTTTGTAGTTTAGACGTTGCGTAGATTGCCGATTATTGTGTGAGCATGAAATTGGAGTAAAGTGGATTTGTTTTGGCGCGAAATTCACGCGAAAACGAATTAATTAGGCCAAATGATGCATGTGAGGGACTTAAATGCAATTACAAGGATCAATGGACTAAGTTGCAAAATTGCAAACTTAGTGGAATTCCACTACCTCTTTTCTCTTTGTCTCTTTCTCAGATTTTTCTTTTTCATTTCATTTCCTGCAGAAATTCCTGGAGAAATAAGAAAAGAAAGAGAAAGAAAAGAAGAAAAGAAAAGAGGAGAAAGAGAAGAGAAGAAGAAGTAGAAGAAGTAGTAGAAGAAGGTAAATTTTTTTTCAGTTTTTGCTTTTTTTTTCTTTCTTTCTTCTTTCCTTTTCCTCTCCTTTCCTTCTCCTTCCTTTCCTCTTCCTCTTTTTCCCCTCCCTGCTGCTGCTGAAGCTGCAGGAAACAAGCTGCAGGTTTCCTGCAGCAGCAGCAGCAGCAGCAGCTTATTGCTGCTGCTACTGCTGCAGTTTCAGCAGCAGCTTGTCACGGACTAAACCGATTTGCTTGTTTAGCCCGTGCGGCGCTCGCCTTCCTTCGCGAAGTGAGCAAGCCTGCCTCTCCACTTGCTAAGTTAGGACCTACTCGCCCTAGACTAAGTACAAGAGAGAGAGAGTGAAGAAAGCTCTTCTATTACTTGAGTAGAGAGAATTACAAATGTAGATTCTGAGTTGAGGGGGGTGGAGGCCACAACTATTTAAAGGCCACTCGCCGCCCATAAGCCAAATGAATGGATGCCAAGTGGCATAAAGCTACAAGCCAAAAGGGGAGGCTACAAGCTCCCAAGAGTCCTAATAAATGCGCCTAGAAACTCTAAGTGACCCTTCGGCGTCCACACCATCAGCCTCGAGATCCGCAGAGAAGCTTCTAGAAGATTAGGGCAAAACCTCCAACAGATATCCGCTTTGGAGTTTGGATGATTGCAAAGGGAAATCTAGGAGAAAATCTTAAGTCGTGACAACCTCCCCCACCTATTGCGCAGACGCCCTCGTCGCGCGCTGGTGTTGGAAGTCATCGATCAGTTTTTGATACTTCCAGAGAGTGTCGGCCTTCTCCCAGCTTGCTTCGCCATGCGGGAGGTTCTTTCATTTGACAAGGTACTCGATGCTCCTTGGGACGCCGCGACGACGAATGGTGCGAGTGTCCAGCAAGGCTTCGACCTCCTTGTCGATGGCAGTGGTCATGGTGGCGGGAGCGCGCTGCGACACGCCCCGGCTCGGGTCCTCAGCGTCTTCATGGTAGGGCCGCAGGCAGCTAGCATGAAAGACAGGATGAATTTTCAGGTTGGCGGGGAGTTGCAGCTTGTAGGCTGCCTTGCCCGCCCGCTTCACAACGGTGAAAGGCCCCTCGTACTTCCGTAACAGTCCGCGATGCACCTTGCGGAAGGCCTTGAATTGTTGTGGTTGTAGTTTGATCAAGACTCGGTCTCCTTCGGCAAACTCCAAAGGCCGCCGCTTGACATCGGCCCACTTTTTCATTCGGCGGGCCGCCTTCTCGAGATAGGCCCTCGCAATGTCTCCTTTCTCCTGCAAATGAGAGGTAAATTGGAGGGCCATGGGGCTGCGGCCTTGCTCGCCCGCAGCAGCAGAATGTGGAGTGAGTGGCTGTCTTCCCGTCGCCAACTCGAACGGGCTAAGGTTTGTTGACTCGCTCCGCCGCAGATTGTAGGAGAACTGGGCTACGTCCAAGTGATGCACCCAGTCCTTCTGGTTGGCACTGACATAGTGCCGCAAGTATTCCTCCACTAAGGCGTTTACCCGCTCCGTCTGACCATCCGTCTGTGGGTGGAAGCTAGTGGAAAAGAGTAACTCCGACCCCAAGATCCGGAACACCTCCGTCCAGAACTTGCCCGTGAACCTAGGGTCGCGGTCACTCACAATGTTTTCGGGGATGCCCCAAAGCTTCACCACGTTGCTGACGAAGAGCCGCGCCGCTTCTTCCGCCGTGCAATCCGTCGGTGCCGCTAGGAAGGTCCCGTACTTGGAGAATCGATCCACCACCACGAGGATGGACCCTAGGGTCCCCACCTTCGGCAAGGCGGAGATAAAGTCCATGGAAACACTCTCCCAGGGACGCGTTGGTGTAGGCAGGGGCTCGAGGAGGCCCCCGGGTTTCTGGCGCACCACCTTGTCTTGTTGGCAAACAAGGCAGGTCCGCACGTACGCCTCCACGTCGTCGTGCATGCGAGGCCAATAGTAAGCGGCCTCGAGTAGCGCCATAGTCCGCTTCTGTCCAGGATGTCCAGCCCAATTGGAGTCATGACACTCCTTCATGAGCTCGCGACGAAGATTGCCCCATCTGGGCACATAGATGCGACGCCCCTTGGTGAGGAGCAGCCCGTCGCTGAACCAGAATCGCTGCGCCTTGCCCTCCTTGACGAGTCGCACGAGTCCTTGGGCCACAGGGTCTTCGCAAGTCCCTTCGCGGAGTCGCTCCCTGATCGCACCTTGGAGCTGGCACACCGCCGCCAACTCCGCTTTGCGGCTGAGCGCGTCAGCCACCTGGTTCTCCTTCCCGGGTTTGTACATGAGCTCCATGTCAAACTCCGCCAGGAAGTCCTGCCACCGCGCCTGTTTGGGTGACAGCTTCTTCTGAGTGAGGAAGTAGCTCGTCGCGACGTTGTCCGTCCTCACAACGAACCTACTTCCAAGGAGATAGTGCCGCCAAGTCCTGAGGCAGTGCACTACGGCGGTCATCTCCTTCTCTTGCACCGTGTACCGCCGCTCAGTGTCGTTGAGCTTGCGGCTCTCATAAGCGATGGGGTGTCCATCCTGCACGAGAACACCGCCGATAGCAAAATCTGAGGCGTCAGTATGTACCTCGAATGGGCGGCTGCAGTCAGGAAGACGCAGCACCGGATCCTCTGTCACCGCCCGCTTTAGGTTCTCGAATGCCTCCGCGCACCGAGGGGTCCAGTCCCATGACTGGGTCTTCTTCAGCAAGTCCGTCAGCGGGGCTGCTCGAGCGGAGTAGCCCGCGATGAAACGGCGATAATAGTTGACGAGTCCGAGGAAGGATCGTAGCTCGGACACCGTCGTGGGCGCTTGCCATTCGCAGATCGCCCGCACTTTCTGTAGGTCCATGTGGAGTTGTCCTCGGCTGATCCAATGGCCAAGGAAGTGCACCTCCTCCCTTGCGAAGGAGCACTTCTCCCGCTTCACGTAGAGTTGGTTGTCCCGCAATACTTGGAAGATAGTCCGCAGATGCTTGACGTGCTCCTCCAGCGTGTTGCTGTACACGACGATGTCGTCGAGGTACACTACCACGAATCGATCGAGATAGGGGTGGAATAGTTTGTTCATCAGGGTGCAGAAGGTCGCCGGCGCATTCGTCAGGCCGAATGGCATGACGAGGAACTCGTAGGCTCCATACCTCGTCACGCATGCCGTTTTCTCCTCATCGCCCTCCGCGATCCTGACCTGGTAGTACCCCGAGCGAAGATCCAGCTTGGTGAAATACTTCGCTCCACCGAGTTGGTCGAACAAATCCGCCACTAGCGGAATAGGGTACTTGTTCTTTACCGTTGCTTTGTTGAGCGCTCTGTAGTCAATACAGAGCCGCAGGCTTCCGTCGCTCTTCCTTTGGAACAAGACTGGTGCTCCGTAGGGTACTTTCGACGGCTTGATGAAGCCCGCATCGAGGAGGTCCTTCAACTGTCGTTGCAACTCCTCGAGCTCTGGCGGGGCCATGCGGTATGGTGCCTTTGCTGGTGGCTTTGCTCCTGGCTCGAGCTCGATTGCATGGTCCACTTCCCGCCTGGGTGGTAGTTTCTTGGGCAACTCCTGGGGCATGACGTCCTTGAACTCCCCTAGGATTGCGCCGATCTCCGTTGGAGGGGCCTCCTCCTCGAGGTCCACTCCGCTCACCTCGCGGATGGCGATGGCCGCAAGGTAAGTGATTTCTCCGCGCTTCACCCCCTTCCGCAGCTGCAGAGCGGAGAGGGTGAGGGTTGTCGCCGGCTCACCGTGGCTCGCCAAGACCATGCATGGGGCTGACTCCTCCATGATGCTCAAAGCCCCGAGGTGCGGCATCGGAACCGCTTTCGACGAAGCGAGGAAGTCGATGCCGAGGATGACTTTGAAGTCGTCGATGGTCGCGGCGGTGAAGTTCGCTGTACCCGCCCAGGGTCCTACAGCGATCGTCACCCCTTTGGCTACTCCCGCGACAGGCTGTGCCACCGAGTTGACAGCCTTGATTTTGCTTGTGTCTTTCTCGAGCTTGAGGCCTAGCCGCTTGGCCTCAGCTTCAGCAATGAAGTTGTGGGTCGCCCCGGTGTCCACGAGCGCCCGAGTGGTCCTCCCATTGAGGGTCACGTCCACGAACAGCAGCTCCTTCTTGAGCGGCTTGCTGTTTCGTGCCTGTCCTTGGATCGCGCTGACGAGCCGTAGCGCACCCATCTTTGGTTCCGCCTCGTCCTGGCCCTCTTCGGCTTGGATGGCGTTGACGGTTTTCTTCTTTGGGCAATCTCGCGCCCAGTGATCAGCTCCGCAGACATAGCAAGAAATCTTCTTCTTCTGTGGAGGGGCCCTTCGATCTTGGCCCTTGTGATCACGCTGCTCGCGGCGATCTCCCCCACCTTTGGCCTTGCCCGCCTTAGGTGGTTTGCCACGAGTGAAGTCCGGCTTCTCGTATTCCGGCAGCTTCTCCGCCAAGGAAATAGCGGAGCTCACGTCCTTGACGTCTCTCGCCTCGAGCTCCTTGTTAGCCCATGGTTGGAGACCGTCGAGAAATAGGAATAACCTGTCCTCCTCAGCCATGCTAGAGATGGCAAGCATCAGCTTGGAGTACTCCTTGACGTACTCCTTGAGGGTTCCAGTGTGCTTGAGCCGTCGAAGTTGCTTTCGAGCCAAGTACTCGACGTGCTCTGGGTAGAATTGTACCTTTAACTCGCGTACGAAGTCCTCCCAAGTCTTTAGCTCGCATTGGCCCTTCTCGGCCTCTGCAGAACGCCGACGCCACCACAGCATCGCATCGTCGGCGAGGTACATGGAGGCGGTTTGGACCTTGTCATCCTCGTCCTCCAACCGCATCGCCTTGAAGTAGCGCTCTATGTGCCATAGGAAATTATCGATTTCTTTCTCGTCTCGCGATCCCTTGAAGCATTGGGGTTCAGGGACGCGAATCTTCGGGGTGTACCCCCTCTGCGTCTCGACGCCTTGGGCTACCGCCTTCTCGAGGATCGCCACCCGCGTCTTGAGGTCATCTACCTCGTTGCTGTGGGCGACGATCTCCTCGATCAGCGCCCGTCCGTCGTCGTCACGATGAGTTAGATCGTGGCGGAATTGCTCGAGCTGCTCACGGAAAGTTGTCATAGCAGCCGCGACGCTGTCCTCTATGACATGCAGTCCGTCCTCCATCATCCCCACATGGCGGGTCAAGACGGAGTAGTGCTCGTCCGCTTTGGCGACAGAATCCTCCACCAGGCTCATGCGGTCTTCAAGTGAGGCGGACTCTCTCACCAGAGTCCGCGGCTCCTTGCTCTTGCCGCGCTTGGATGTCCTGGCTTCGGCCACAATGTCGACGATGGCAGCATCCGAAGTCGACATGTCTCCCAGCGATGAACTCGCTCTGATACCAACTGTCACGGACTAAACCGATTTGCTTGTTTAGCCCGTGCGGCGCTCGCCTTCCTTCGCGAAGTGAGCAAGCCTGCCTCTCCACTTGCTAAGTTAGGACCTACTCGCCCTAGACTAAGTACAAGAGAGAGAGAGTGAAGAAAGCACTTCTATTACTTGAGTAGAGAGAATTACAAATGTAGATTCTGAGTTGAGGGGGGTGGAGGCCACAACTATTTAAAGGCCACTCGCCGCCCATAAGCCAAATGAAAGGATGCCAAGTGGCATAAAGCTACAAGCCAAAAGGGGAGGCTACAAGCTCCCAAGAGTCCTAATAAATGCGCCTAGAAACTCTAAGTGACCCTTCGGCGTCCGCACCATCAGCCTCGAGATCCGCAGAGAAGCTTCTAGAAGATTAGGGCAAAACCTCCAACAGATATCCGCTTTGGAGTTTGGATGATTGCAAAGGGAAATCTTGGAGAAAATCTTAAGTCGTGACAAGCTGCTGCTGTTGACATAGCAACAGCAGCAGCAAGCTGCTGCTGTACCCTGCGCAGCAGCAGCAGCAAGCTGCTGCTGCTGCTGAAGCAGCAGCTTGCAGCAGCAAGCTGCTGCTGCTGAAGCAGCAGCTTGCAGCAGCTGCTGCAAGCTGCTGCAGGGCAGCAGCAGCTTGCACAAGAAGGAAAAAAAAGAAAAAAAAAACAAAAAAGAGGGGAAAGAAAAGAAAGAAAGAAAAAGAAGGAAGAAAGAGAGGAAGAAGGAGAAAGAGGAATAGAGAAATTAGAGTGAGAATGGATGGAAGGAAAAGAAAGGAGAAGGAAAGAATGAGAGAATTTGAGAGAAATCAAAAAGAGGAGGAAGAAAGTAAAGTTGTAGATTAGCATTATGAATCCGCAATTTCGCAACTCTTAACTCCTAAATTGATGTTTACAGAGGGTTTAGAAGCGCGAATTAGAGGTCTACGCATATCCGGTTAGTCGCTAATTAAGGTATTTAGCGTTCAATTTGTATAAATCGCGCGTAATTAGAAAAGTAGACTTTTGATCGCCAAATCGTCGTTTTTGCTTTATATAGTGATTTCGGGCAATTGTGAGCCGACGGAGAGCCCGTGAGCGACGGATTTCTTGTTTTAGCTGCCGTACTACGTTGAGGTGGGTTCCGAGTCGTCGAAAACGATGAATTTCCCTTTATGTCTATTTTAGCAAATGTATATTATTTCGATAAACTCTTGCATTGGACGGTTCTATATAAATGTGATTGTACTATAGCAAGCCTCAAATCATGAATTGAAGCTAGAACATGACATTTTGCATTTGGATCATAATATATCAACTTATTTGTGATGACCCTTTCTTACTTGCCTTGATCATGCTATGCTATATTAGAACCTTTGGATATCGGCTTTTGAATTGTGACAATGTAAAATTAGTTTCTTGGACATCTTTATCGTGTTGAGCATAGTTGTAGCTTCTCGTGATTATGGACTATAGCCTGCAGATGCCACATGAGCTTGATTGTGTACATACTATGTGCTATGTTACTCGGTAGGGGTCGTTCCCCTCGAGTGCCACCCCGGATTGCTGGCTGGTGTTAGTTGAGACAGTAGCCTAGTTTTGAGAGTGCTGTCACACTCATGAGAGTGTGACCTCATACTAGGCGGGCGCAGGCTTGACCGGACCTACGAGTCGGTTGTGGTGATTGGGTATTTAGACTGCTGTACATTACTAGTGTATATGAGAATTTTTGCACATGAACAAACTAATGCATAGTTTTGGAAGTTTCTTCTGTGAGTTCGCACTAATGGCACCTCTTTTCATTCATTGAATGTTCACACTAGTAGCTTACCCCGTTACTTATATTCATGGAACTACTATAGTCTTGTATTGTTTCTTTTTACTCCTTGCATGGAACATTTAGTAGTTTCTTTCGTTATTGCTCCATTTACTTTTGCTCATTTAGACCTAGTGGGAAGGTCGTTGTAGTCGCCGACCGTACCCACTGGGAACTGCTTTCAGTAGTTCTCATTTCCCTCTTGTGGTTTCCTTTTTCAGAGACAGGTACTGCTGATCGAGGTAAGGGGCCCGCACCATAGATAGGCATATCCACCAGTATACTTGGCCTACAGCGGACGACCCGATAGAGGACCACCCTACCCCCCTTTTTTGGGACACCACCTTTGGACTGGCGAGGGCCAGGGCCACGAGTTGTATCTGCTTTTTGGTTGTAGTTTTTCTTGTTACTATTGGTTGGTGTATAGTCGTTCAGTTAGTATTTTATAGTGCTCTGATACTTGTCTTTTCGTCAGTGACTTTTCTTCTTACTGGTTATGTGATATGTGAAAACTAGTTGTATGCTTTCTTGTATCTCTTGAAAAAAATCTGTTTACTTCTTTTGCCACTTCGTTCGGATAGGGGAAATTTTGTCCGTTCGGCGGGTCTGTTAGCGTCCCGTAGTCTTCCGTTGCTAGCTCGGGGCGTGACAGATAAAACAGCACTCAAGAACCGGGTGCCCTAAACTGTCAAAACTTCAGTGTTGGCTTATTTTTGTGCTCCGAGTTCGTTTTCGCGTCTATGTCGCGCCAAACGACTCCGACTCATCCCGACACTCTACAGAAGTGTCGACCAGCCTATGATACTGCAGTCATTTCGCTAGTTAGGCCCCAGGGTTACTACATTTTCGGCCGTTAGATCCACCCCTTTGGCCATTTTCACCCGTTAGATTATACTATTCAACCAACCACCCACTCAACCCTTGGGGACCCCTATCACCTTAACCCGGGACCACTATCATCCTGACCGCACATCCCTTCATCTAACGGCCTAAAACTTATGAGTACATGGGGCTTTATACTCATAAGAGTATAGTAGTCCTAGCATATATATATATATATATATATATATATATATATATATATATATATATATATATATATATATATATATATATATATATATATATATATATATATATATATATATATATATAAAGTAAAATAAATTCGGGTTCGGGTTTGGGTTGAGTACAGTGAAAATCCATATCCGAATCCTTATCCATCAGGTTTTTATTTTTAATATCCATATCTGAAACAATATCCATTTAGTATCGGGTATATCCGCTTCGTTCGGTTTCAGGTTCGGATAAAATTTCAAGTGTCCGTGCCCATTGACATCCCTAATCTCGGCCTATCTACCGTACAAGTAATTTCTATTCACAAAAGATTATTCTTTAAAACTGATTTATTCCTTATCATCTTTTTTCCAAATATGAGTTTTGTATTTTATTATTAATAGAATATAAAGTATACATCTGAAGTTATAATCGTTGAAATCGACACCAAATTTGATAGGTGCGATAAAGCTTACTATAATTGCAAAGCATTCATCAAAATATATAATGTTACTTTTTGTGCTCCAACAGTACTAAAAATGATCAATCTTCTGTATCATGGTAAATATTTTGTTTTTAAATAATATCTTTCCAAACATTTAGTGAATGTAATTTAAACACGTAGTTTTTACATATTGAATACATATTAAAGCTTTTACATATTAAATACATATTAATAATTTAAGTTAAATCAATTATCGATCAGGAACATCTTTTTTCAAGTTGTACCTGAAACACAGGTTTAGAAAAGTATTCCTTCTTTTAATGTGGACAAAATTTTTACTCTTAATTTTGATACAAAAGGAAAGTCCTCAACAACCAAAAATGTGTTTCTCAAATGTGAAGAAGAATTAAATTCTACTACTACTAAAAATCAAACCAGTAAAAAATTATTTGAAGAGGCACCACCAAGTGCACAAATTTCATTAAGGTAATACAACTCTGTTTTCCATACTTACATTTATTTATGTATATATCACGCCCTAGGGGCCATCGAATGTTAGGAAACCTCTCGCAGTATCATTCTCTAATCTTATAAAGATTAGCATCTCAATACCCAAATACAAATCCAACTTGTTAAGCAACTAGATCCAGCTTAGCCTAGAAATTTGCTGCAAATAATTTGACACAATTTTAGGTTTTCATTGCCATATAATTTCACCATAAAATGAACACTTCTTGTGCCAAACTAAATGCCTTACAAATCTCTTACAGTGCTTTAGTCTTGTGGTGCAACAGCAAGACAACTTTCCAACTAAAGGACCTCTTGGAGCAGGAATTTAAACTTTTGCGGCAAACCGTCTCACAACAGAAAACAGTTCTTTCCTTGTGGCGAGCAACGAGGTAGGAATTATACGGGAATATACACAGGTGGTCTGCTCGAGAAGCAAAAGACAAGCATGCAACAATCAAAATGCTATAGCTTCCAACAAATATGATCTGAAATAATTCGTGATCCTAAAAAGCAGCACCTTCAGATTGTGAAGCTTAAGGGAAATTTATTTGGGAATATATATATATATATATATATAGAGAGAGAAAGAGAGAGAGTTCGGCTACTATACTTTTATAAGAATAAACTTTTTCGCACTAATAACACTTCAGCTGTTAGATCTACCTTTTTGACCATTTATATCTGTTAGATCATATTATTCAACCAACTACCCACTCAATCCAAAGAGACCACTATCATTCTAACTGGAAACTACTATCATCCTAACCGCAAATCCTTCATCCAACGGCCGAAAAATTATAAGTACAAAAAACTTTATACTCATAAAAATATAGTAGTCATAGCCTATATGAGTCCGGCAACTATATATATATATATATAGAGAAAGAGAGTCCGACTATGATGCTTATAAAAGCACGAGGCACTTGGTGCTTGTAAATTTTTTACCGTTAGATCTATCACTTGGATCATTTTCACTCGTTAGATCATACTATTCAACCAACTATCCACTCAACTCTAGGAAGCCTACATCATCCTAACCGCACATCTCTTAATCCAATGGCTAAAATACAAGCACCAATATCTTGGTACTTTTAAAAATATAGGAGCTGAATATATATATATATATATGAATCATTCTACTGAAACAGCATTTGAAGCATTGACAAGCAGAAGCCATTGAGAAGCCATTAAGAAGCCATTAAGGACCTCATAAGGTGAGGAAGCGATCATGCCTCAACTCTTAACACACAAAAGCATAGTAAAAAGTCACTTTTAACAACGGCAAAATATTATGGCTCAAACCCGAGACTCGATTCTAAAGTCAAAAAACGAGAAAAAAAGAAAGATGATAAGGTCTTAAAATTGAAGTCTCCATAAACAAAAATGAATACAAGAGAAAAGGTTACAAAAAAGAGGATCACATAATTCATATCTAGGATGCCTACAGAAAAATAGCTCTTCAAAGATCAGCAATGGTGACCTCAACATCCACACCAGGCTCAATGGTGATGGAGGTGATCTGCTTCACCACTTCAGGGGAGCTGTAGAGGTCAATCACCCTCTTGTGGATGCGAAACTCAAAACGATCCCATGTGTTCGTCCCTGCATTACACAACAATTACCATGAGAATAATGATCACAAAAAATTTCCAGCATTAGAAAACTACACCAGAATGAACCATTTCCACCTAGCGAAAAGCAAAAGTTTTAACACACCAAGATATTTTGCCAAAGATCGAACAAAAGATTAACCTATACAGAGAGAAATAACATATGCAATATGGCTATATATCATCCAGTATATCACCTACTCCCACCGTCCATAGGGCATCATAGTTTCTGCCATTATAGGTGTAATGAAGTTTGGATCTACAACATCTAATCCTTCCTTTGGATGGCCAATTATGTACGCATACAGGCAAGTTGCCAGCAAATTCTTATCAAACTTTAGGTTTACTGAAGTTAAATCTATAGTGATAAATCACCTTTCAGGAACAATAATCAGAAAATGGTTAGGTCAAAACTTTCACCTCGCACTCCTAGGAAATCAATTTAGGCTTGATACAACCAAAACTTTAAGATGAAACCAGTCGGAATAAGAAGAAATACTATGAAATTAAAAGAAAAAGGGACAAGGTTAAAGATAACATATTTAATTAGTTGTTGCAACTTTTTATTTAAAAAGAAGCTAAAAACAAACAGTCCTACCAGAAGCAAACAATATCTCAAACATCATTTATTTAAAAGCTCAACTTTTTCCACTCAAAAGGAAACTGAGGTGATTACAATATCGTGCAACATGCCCCTGCTGCTTCCAATCAGAAGAGTAGCAACCAAGATTTCTAAGAATCACTTGTTTGTTACAAGGAGAAGGAAATACTCGGCAAACAGGACTAAATGAATCAAAATGTTCATGTACAAGTTTGGTAATTAAAAGAAACAAAAAACTTCGATCTATATCTGATATTATGATTACACATTACAATAATTATTATAAAAAAGTCACTTAAACATATGAAAACATATGGTTAAGAGATTTAAACCTCAAAGGATTAAGAAATGCAATAATGAAGCATAATTCATTACTTCACATAATAGGCATATATATATAGAGAGAGAAAGAGAGAGATGGGCTAGAATACTCATAAGAGTATTCGGACTCCGGCAATATTGTGCCATTTTCAATAATAGGACATCCGAATCGTTCAAGTTGATCTACAACGTTCAAACCTTTTGCGAATTAAATTTTATAATTTTTTTTTACATCATTTAACTTGCGATCAAGTAGTCTCAAAATTGAATAATTTTAACAGTCTACATATGCATTTTCTTCTTTAACAGTATGACACGTTCTAAATTAGTTAAATTTTTTAAAGAAAATTCTTTAAACGATATTAGATCAAAATGAATAACCTTGCTGTTGAATTTGAGAGCTCTATCATACATCTTTAGAAGCTTGTTCATTTTACACCATTCACTTTGCGGCCCCTTTTTGCGGCCATCTGACGGTTCTTTCGTTAGATGCATCGTTTATTTTACTAGACTTTATTTGAGCATCTCGCATCGTAAAATTCCAGGCAAAAATGCATGAAACTTACCAGAACTATTGACCCTCTTCCATTTAATATGTAAGTTTTAAAAGTTTATATTTTGCTAACAAACCTTTTAAGTAATTTTACTTGAGCCATTTGACGGTTCTTTCATTAGATGCATCATTTATTTTACCATATCACATATAATTTACACAACTGCATTCCCACTAAAGCAAGAAGTGCATCCAAATTTGCAATAGAAGAGTCATCAAATGGCTCAAATTTAAGTAAATAGAAAGATCAGGAGCCCAAATCATAACTTTTGAAGGTTGGATAGTTGATCAAAGCAGCCAATTCTTCAACTTACTTGTACAAGTTCCATAAATTTCTATCTAAAACATATCAGTGACAAAAACAAATAGATTGAACTTGCATGCACACATCTCTCAAGCACAAGAGAATCATACAAATCAAATGTTCCTAACTAATAACCTTCATCTTCTAATATGTAAGAGCAAATAGTACTAAAAGAGTATGCTCCGATACTATACTACAAGGACAATTATGCAAACTGAGATAGGTAGATAGCTGGATTAAAATGAAGCCAACAGTTCCGGCAAAAACGCATGCCCATCTCACGCAGATGAATCTAAAACTCATCGTTTGCAACACGAAATGAATAAAAAGGGGGGAAAAACAAACAAGATATGAACAATTAAAGAACATAGAATTAAAGATACGAGATAAAAGGTTTAACCTTCGCCACAAGGAGATTTCCGTGTGGTAATGTGTAGGACCTTGGTGGGGATGCGAACTGGCCCCTTAACCCTAAGCTGCTTATCCTTGGCTCCCTTCACTAGATCCGCGCAAACTACACCCAGAACACACGTAGTAATCTCTAGCATCAAGGATAGCGATGCAAAACCAAACCCTAACCCAAACCCTAACCCTAACACTAACCCTAATCAGAGGTAGAACGGTCACCTTTCTCGAGGTTTTTGACGTCCTTGGAGGAGAGAGTGATCCGGATGCGATTGACCTGCTCGCGGGGCTCCTCGATCCCCAGTTTCGCCCCCTTCATCACCCCGTACGGAGTCGCCGCCGCCGCCGCCATGGTCGCTCACTCCTTTCTGTCTCTTCGCCTTCTTCGTCTCTCTCGCGCTCTTTGGGGAAACCGGCGGCTAGGGTTGGGTTTTGCGACAGGTGAGGAGCCTATGATACAGGGGAGCGGAGTAGCAGAACGGAGCAAGGGGTATTTGGTTCGAGCTTAAACGAATCTGAAAAATTATTTTTCGTTAAAAAAAATATTTTTTCACTTATTTTATTCAACATAAAAATAAATTTTTTTATCAAAAAATATTTACGAATTTAGAAAAAAAAATAAATTTAAAAGTTCGACGACTAAATAAAATTTGGCTAAACATTTGTATTTTGATGATGGCTGACCCTGAGAAGGATGGGTGAATCCTGGAAAGTTGGGGCGTCACTTAAAAATCATTAATTTTTAATAAAGTTATATTTAAAAGTTTGAGGACTAAATAAAATTTGGCTTAAATGTTTAAGCACTAGCACTAATAATATAATTTATCTATTGTAAAAGTTATTTTCTTTCAATTTCTCTCTTTCTCTCTTTTGAAAAAAAATAAAATAAATGTTTTATTTCAAAAGCGCGTGAAGTATAATAATCCATCTCAAAAAATTTCTAAATTTTGATTTTAAATTTTTGATATTTTTGAATTATTTAAATTTTTAAAATTTAAGTTTGAATTTAAATTAAGAATTTTAACTTGGAGAAGTTTAAATAGACCCTACGATGACAGTCCAAGCACCCACTTCTCTCCAAACCACTCACCGTCTGTTGTTTCCTCCCCAACACTCTTCTCTTCTCCTCCCCTACTCCCCACTAGGGGTGTAATGTGGGCCGTGCCGGGCCGGCACGGCCCACATTTTCCGGGCCGAAACGGGCTAGGGGCTGGCCCGGCCCGGCCCGGTTTCAATTTCGGGCCGTGCCGTGCCGGGCCCAAGCCGCCTAGCCTCCGGCCCGGCACGGCCCTTCGGCCCGGAAGGCACGGGCCGTGCCGGGTCGGGCCGTGCTTCGGGCCGGCCCTTTAAGATATTTGTTTTTAATTTTTTTTTAAAAAAATATTATAAAATTTAAAAAGAGAAATAATAAATTATTTTTATTTAAACTTATATTTTGATCAAATAATTAAAAATTTATAAAAATAGTTATAATATAGTAAATATTTAAATTTTTTTAAAAAAATTGTATTATTTAAAAAAAAAAGAAAAAGAAAAGGGATGGGTTTTGGTCCAATGGACCAAAATGCTTTGGTCCATTGGACCAAAACCACTCCTCCCAAGGTCTGCCTAGCAGACCTTGGGAGGAGAGCTCCTGGGGAGGAGGCCTCCCCAGGAGCTGAGACCCCGATGCCCAAGGCATCTTGCCTTGGGCCTCGGGGTGCGGGCCGTGCTGGCCCGGCTGGCACGGCCCAACCGGGCCGTGCCGTGCCGGGCGGGGCGGCTCTTCGCGGCCCGGCACGGCCCAGGCCCGCATCGGGCCGTGCCGTGCCGGGCCGTCGGGCCCCAGGGGCGCGGCCCAGCACGGCCCCGTAGCTCGGGCCGGGCCGGCCCGGCACGGGTGCTACAGCACCCGTGCCGTGCTGCAGCCCGGCCCGCGGCCGTGCCGGGCCGGGCGGGCCACGTGCCGCCCGGCCCGTTTTACACCCCTACTCCCCACCCATCTCCCCTCTATTTTTTCTTTTCTACTAAACCTTCTCTCCCCTCTATACTTCTTATTTCCCTCTATACTTCTTATTTCCAATCTTATTTTCTTTCATGCACACACACTCCCTCCTATGTTCTCCCCACCCCTCCTTACTTTTTCTTTATTATATTTTATTTTCTCCATTTTTCTTTTCTCTTCTTATTTTACCTAATTAGACTACATTTTCATTATAATCCTGAGGACTTTCACTGCTAACTTAAGCTTATTGCAGAATAGTGGCTGAGGCCCAACCACGTTGGGGTTGAATTCAATATTTTTAGTACAAGGGGCAAAGGGCTTGGTGGTTGGTACCCGAGGTCCCAAGCCCGAATCCTAGTTGATTCACATTTTCAGCTAAGTTTATTTCTAAACGAAATAAACAAAGCGGGTAGCGTGCTACCTTTCTCTCAAAAAAGAAATAACGTTGCTCATTTCGGCTAAACTCTAATTTAGATTGAGATTCAATTCCATGCCCAAATCATTTATTGCTGATATTTAGTCGATTTAATAATTTTCATAATATTATTCTCTATTTTTTGGTTGGATTAAATGTTTCTCGTTTCGACTGTGAACATATATTCGTTGCAAACTTACAATCTTAGGGAATAATACAACCGGCTTACGCGGTTCAATTTTCGCTCGTTTCGAGTGTAAACATGTTTTCTTTGTAAGTTTACACGCTTAGGGCGTAATTGAATTGGCTTAAGAGGTTTAATTTTTGCTCGTTCCGAGTGTGAACCTGTATTCGTTACAAGTTTACACTCATAGGGCATAATAAAACTGGCTTAAGAGGTTTAATTTTTGCTCGCTCCGAGTGTGAACATGTATTCGTTGCAAGCTAACACTATTAAGTCATAATTGAACTAGCTTAAGAGGTTTAATTGTTGCTCGTTTCGAGTGTGAACATGTATTCGTTGCAAATTTACACTCTTAAGGCTTCGTTTGGTTCGGGGTTAAGTAAGAATTGTCTATTCCAGGGATAGGGTTAAGTGCAGGGATAAGCCGGGGTTAGACGAATTTTGCGTTTGGATAAAAATTGGGTTATTCCCGGGAATAAGAAAAATAGCGTTTGGTTCGTTAAGGTGGAATAAGAACAATAATAAGTAGTTATAAATAGAAAATAATAATATTGCTCAATATATTTGAATTTAAATTTTTAAAATTTATATTTAAAATTTTAAGTTTAAATATATTACTTTAAAAATTCAAAAATTTATAATAAATTTTAAATTTTAAAATCTCAAATTTAAAAATTTGAAGTTCTAAATTTTAAATTTAAGATTAAATTTAAATTTAAAATATCAAATATCAATTTTAAAATTTAAAAAATTAAAAATAATATTTTAAAATTTAAATTTAAAATTTATAATTTAAAAAAATATATTTTAAAAATTAAATTTAAATTTTAAAATTTAAAATTTAAAATATTAATTTTAAGAATACAAATTTTTAAATTTAAAAATTAATATTTAAAATTTAAAATATAAATTTAAACTTAAAAATTAAATTTAATATTTAAAATTTAAATTATAAATATAATTTAAAAATTAAATTGGGGTGGGATTAAGTAATCCCACCCCAATTCCATGGGGGGGGTGGGGTTAACAAACCCCACCCCTTTTGAGTTATCCCGGGATAACTCAAAAGGGGTGGGGTTTGTTAACCCCACCCCCCCAAAAAAGTGTTTGGGGATAGGGGGGGATAACCCCCTTATTCCCCCCCCTAATCCCGAACCAAACACCCCCTTAGGGCAGAATAGAACCGGCGCTTATTTCGAGTGTGAACATGCATTCGTGGCTAAAGAGGTTTAATTTACACTCTTAGGGCGTTATAGAACCGGCTAAAGAGGTTTAATTTTTCCTCATTCCGAGTGTGAACATGTATTCAATTGCAAGTTTACACGCTTAGGGCATAATTGAACTAGCTTAAGAGGTTTAATTTTTTCTCGTTCCGAGTGTGAACCTATATTCGTTACAAGTTTACACCCTTAGGGCATAATAGAACCGGCTTAAAAGGTTTAATTTTTGCTCGCTCTGTGTGTGAACATGTATTTGTTGCAAGTTTACACTCTTAAGTCATAATCGAACTAGCTTAAGAGGTTTAATTATTGCTCGTTTCGAGTGTCAACATGTATTCGTTGCAAATTTACACTCTTAGGGCAGAACAAAACCGGCTTAAGAGGTTTAATTTTCGCTCGTTTCGAGTGTGAACATGCATTCGTGGCTTGGCTAAAGAGATTTAATTTACACTCTTAAGGCGTTATAGAACCGGTTAAAGAGGATTAATTTTTCCTCATTCTGAGTGTGAACATGTATTCAATTGCAAGTTTACACGCTTAGGGCATAATTGCGCTAGCTTAAGCGGTTTAATTTTTTCTCGTTACAAGTGTGAATTTGTATTCGTTGCAAATTTACACTCCTAGGGCATTATAGAAACGGCTTACGAGGTTTATCTTTGCTCGTTTCGAGTGTGAACATGAATATGTTGTAAATTTACACTCTTAGGGCATAATAGAACCGGCTTAAGAGGTTTAATTTTTGCTCGCTCCGAGTGTGAACATGTATTCGTTGCAAGTTTACAATCTTAAGGCATAATTGAACTCGCTTAAGAGGTTTAATTTTTGCTTTTTCCGAGTGTGAACATGTATTCGTTGCAACTTTACCCTCTTAGGGCATAATAGAACCGGCTTAAGAGGTTTAATTGTTGCTCGTTTCGAGCATGAACATGTATTTGTTGAAATGACTACAAGAGAAAAGATAACCAAAAAAAGTATCATATAATTGAAATCTAGGACACCTACTAGAAAATAACTTTTCAGAGATCTGCAATAGTGACCTCAACATCCACACCAGGCTCGATGGTGATGGAGATGATCTGCTTCACCACTTCAGGGGAGCTGTAGAGGTCAATCACCCTCTAGTCGATGCGAAACTCAAAGCGATCCCATGTGTTCATTCCTGCAGTATACAACAATTACCATGAGAATAATGATCATCGAAAAATCCTTGCATTAGAAAACTATACCAGAACGAACCATTACCACCAAGCGAAAACCAAAAGTTTTAACAAACCATGATATTTTGCCCAAGATCAAAAAATGGTTAACCTATACAGAGAGATATAACATATGCAAACTGGCTTTATATCATCCAGTATATCACTCTCTCCCACCATCCATAGGGCATCATAGTTTCTACAACTATAGGTGCAATGAAATTTGGATCTACAACATCTAATCCTTCCTACTAGATGGCCAATTATGTATGCATACAGGCAAATTGCCAGTAAATTATCTTCAAACTTCAGGTTCACTGCAGTTACACTTAAATCTATAGTGATAAATCAGCTTTCATGAACAATAATCAGAATATGGTGAGGTCAAAACTTTTGCCTCACACTCCTAGAAAATCAGTTCAGACTTGATAAAAACTTTAAAATGAAACCGCTCGGGATAAGAAGAAATACGATGAAATAAAAAGAAAGAGGGACAAGGGTAAAGATAATATATTTAATTAGTAGCTACAGCTCCTTATTTGGAAAGAAGCTAAGACCAAACAGTCTTATCAGTAGGAAACAAAATCTCAAAGATCGATGAAATAAAAAGAAAGAGGGACAAGGGTAAAGGTAATATATTTAATTCGTAGCAACAGCTCCTTATTTGGAAAGAAGCTAAGACCAAACAGTCTTATCAGTAGGAAACAAAAATCTCAAAGATCATTTACTAAAAAGCTCAACTTTCTCCACTCAAAAGGAAACTGAGGTCATTACAAATATCCTGCAACATGCCCCTACTACTTCCAGTCTCAAGAGCAGCTACCAAGGTTTCTTACTAAGAATCACTTGTTTGTTACAAGGAGAAGGAAATACTAAGCAACCAGGACTAAATGAATAAAAATGTTCATTTGCAATTATACTAATTAAAAGGAAAAAAAAACTTCGATCGATACATGATAACATGTTACATTAATAATCATAAAAATGTCACTGAAACATATGAAAAGATATACTTAAGAGATTTAACCTCAAAAGATTAAGAAATGCAATAATGAAGCATACTTCATTATTGCACTTAATAGGCATACAAATATAAAGAGAGAGAGAGAGAGAGAGAGAGAGAGAGAGAGAGAGAGAGAGAGAGAGAGAGAGAGAGAGATGGGCTAGAATGCTTTTATGAGTTAGCCATTTTAGATGATAGGACATCTAAATCGACGATCCACACCATTCAAATTAATCTAGAACATTCAAACCTTTTAGGAATTAAATTTTGTAATTTTTTAACATCATTTAACTTGTCATCAAGTAGTCTCAGAATTGAACAATTTGTATGCGTTTTTTGTTTAACAATACGGCACGTTCTAATTAGTTAAATTTTTTATAGAATATTCTTTAAACTGTAAGATCAAAATGAATAACCTTGATCTTGAATGTGGAAGCTCTATCATACATTTCTAGAAGGCTGTTCATTTTAAACCGTTCATTTTGCAGCCGCTTTATGAACTAGAAAACATTTCAAAAAATTATGAAACTTGGTTTCTGTAAGGTTCAAAAACTCTAGGTTGACTTGAACGGAACGTACCGTCGATTCAGATGTCTCATCATAAAAAATGACTCAATAATACTGAAGCCTGAATACTCTCAAGAGTATTCTAGTCCATCTCTCTCTCTCTCTCCCTCTCTCTGTCCATATATATATATGCATGCACGTATGCATGCATGTATGTACGTACGTATATGTATATGTGTATATGTATGTGTGTGTAATATATATACACATACATATATGTGTGTATATGTATATATGTATGTGCATATGTGTGTATATGTGTGTACGTGTATATGCGTGTGTGTGTATATATATATATGTATATATGTATATGTACACATATGTACATACATATACACCAATACATATATATACATATATATACATATATACATATATACATACATATACATAAGTAATTGGGAGATCCAACTCAAATGCTTCATTTTGGAATAGTCAATAATACGCTCACACAGTCAAGTCACTCAGTAAATTATCATTAAAGTTGAGGCAAATGAGAATATGCATAAATCAATGGTATATCAACTTTCACACACAATAACCAAAGAATGTCAACTTGACTTGTGGTATATCAACTTTCACACACAATAACCAAAGAATATCAACTTTCACACACAATAATCAGAGAATGGTCTAATCAATAGTTTCACTTGACTCCTACCATCTAACATATCAGTTTAGACTTTCATTAGATCACAATGTTAAAAGATGAAGCCACTCAGAGAAAATGCGATAAACTAAAGAGAAAAAATAGAAATGGTAAAAATAACATGTTTGATATGCAGCATTCAATTTTTCAGTATGTAAAATAACAAAAAAAACCCTATCTGTATGAGGCAATATTTCAAAAGATCATTTTTAAAAATCTCCTTTTTTTTAAAACCCACTCAAAGAAAATAAAGCAGATAACAAGATCCCACAACGTTAACAGTGCGCTTGTCAATTCACAATCACAAAAGCTAGCCACCTTTTTATTACATGCTTCTAGCAAATGTTATGAAGGAGAGACAATTACCAGATAAACAAGAATATGGGGGAAAATGTTCATTTATCAAACAAATCAGTTTCAAAAAACTTTGATCCAAATATGAATGCTAGAGAAACCACTTTAAAACTGTTCCATGAGCAAAATTAATTATATAACTAAGGGGTTTAACCCTCAAAAGATTAAGAAGAATAATGAAACATAATTTATATCACCAGTTAGTTGGATTTGCACATTCTCCTTTTGAAGAACACCTTAGGGGAAGTAAAAATTATTGTATATTCTAAATACAATAGACCGTTCGGGACAGTATAAAATTTAGGTAAAAATGCATGAAACTTATTTGAACTATTGGCCCCTTTTTATATGAATATGTAACTTTTAAAAATTTTGATTTCGCTACCAAAGTCATTTTACTTGAGCCATTTTACGGTTCTTTCATTAGATGCATCATTTATTTTACCAGACTTTGAGTATCTCACATCATAAAATTTTAGATCAAAATGCATGACTGACCCTCTTTTATTTTAATATGTAACTTTTAAAATTTGTTTTTGCTACCAAAAATTTTTAAGTCATTTTAGTTGAGCCATTTGACGTTTATTTCATTAGATGCATCATTTATTTTACCAAACTTTATTTGAGTATCTCACATAATTTACATGACTGTGTTTCCACTGAAGCCAGAAGTGCATCCAATTTTGCAATAGAAGAGTCATCAAATGGCTCAGATTTAAGTAATTAGAAAGATTATGTGCCACAATCATAACTTTTTAAGGTCGGGTAGTTTGTTAAAGCAGCCCATTCTTCAAATTCCTCAAGCAAGTACCATATATTTCTATCTAAACTTATCAGCGACACAAACAAATAGATTTCAATGTGCATGCATGCATCTCTCAAGCACAAAGAGAATCTTGCAAATCAAATGTTCCTAACTAATAACCTTCATCTTCTAATATGTAAGAGCAAATAGTACTAAAAAATAAAACGCTCAGATGCTATACTACAAGAACAATTATGCAAACTAAGATAGGTATATAGATAGATAGATTAAAATGAAGCTAATAGTTCCGACGAAAACACATGATATCCTCCCATCTCACACAGATGAATCAAAAGCTCATCATTTGCAACACGAAATGAATAAAAAAGGGGGGAAAACAAACAAGATATGAACAATTAAAGAACATAGAACTAGAGATACGAGATAAAAGGTTTAACCTTCGCCATAAGGAGACTTCTGTGTAGTAATGTGTAGTACCTTGGTGGGGATGCGAACCGGCCCCTTAACCCTAAGCTGCTTATCCTTGGCTCCCTTCACTAGATCCGCGCAAACTACAACCAAAACACACATAGTAATCTCTAGCATCAAGGATACCGACACAAACCCAAAACCCTAACCCTAATCAGAGGTAAGACGGGTCACCTTTCTCGAGGTTTTTGATGTCCTTGGAAGACAGGGTGATGCGGATGCAATTGACTGCTCGCGGGGCTCCTCGATCCCCAGTTTCGCCCCCTTCATGACCCCGTACGAAGTCGTCGCCGCTGCCATGGTCGCTCACTCCTTTTTCTTTATTCGCCTCGCCCTCTTCGTCTCTCTCACGCACTATGGAGAAACTGGCGGCTAGGGTTTCGCTCCAGATGATGAGCGTATTATATAGGGGGGCCGAGAAGCAGAACGGAGTTAGGGTTTATAATACTTAGCCCATTATATTATCACCCATCTTCTGAGTTTCATTTTGGTCATCAAACTTTTAAATCATGCATTATAAATTATAAATTATAAATTATAGACCGTAAATTTTGAATAAAATTAAATTTTAATACTATTTTATTTTAGTTGTTATCTAAAAGTATATATTATTGGTTATAACTAACTTTTATATATATTTATATAGAGTTCAGCTGTTGTAGTATCGATAGCACAAAAGCCTCCGTGCTACCAAATTATTTTTGATGATGTGGCTTCCAAATCATGATCGGCTCTGTTAAACTTGACCTACAATCTACACTATTGAAAGTAATTGGAAACTAAATTTTATAATTTTTCGACATCATTTACCTACCAAATGAGTACTCTAAAGTTGAACGGCTGAAAATAATAATCTGATAAAAAATGATGATAAAAGACTTGAATTTAAGATAAGATGTACTGATCTTACTTTAGATAGTGAAGAGAATTTTTTATAAAAATTTCATCATATTTAGATTGTTTTATACTGTTAAATTCACAAACACTTCACATTGGCAATTCAAATTATCAATTTTGAGAGCTTTTGATCACAAGTCAAATAATGCTGAAAAAATATAAAATTTAATTTTCAAATACTTTCAATAGTGTAGATCAAGTCTAATAGAGTCAATCATCGATTTGAAAGCCACATCATCGAAAACAACTTGGTAGCACAGAGGCCTCCGTGCTACCGATAGTATAGCAGCCTAGCTCTCTCTCTCTCTCTCTCTCTCTCTCTCTCTCTCTCTCTCTCTCTCTCTCTCTCTCTCTCTCTCTCTCTCTCTATATATATATATATATATATATATATAGAGAGAGAGAGATGGGCTAGAATACTCATAAGACTATTCAGGCTCTGGCACTATTAAGCCATTTTCGATGATAGGACATCCGAATCGACGATCCACACCGATCAAAATTCGAAGCCTTTCTACTCTTACAGCTGGTGCTATGACGACTGTTCAGCTTTTCTACACTTGGTTGCTATGTAAAGTATATAAAAAGCTCCATCTAGAAGTGCCCTTATGGATGCTGAGGAAAAAGTTGTGGGTATATAGATTTGCAGATTCTTGGAAGTGAATCTGTAATTAAAATTATTGGATGTTGGAGTGCGCAATCCCCTACAACTATTGAGGCTGCACAAAATGCTTCATGCGTTGCTCTCAAGAGGCTGAAAGATGAATGTGATTTTGCATATCAAAGATGTTAATTATGATGATAGTATCTTCTATAAGAATTTGTATGACTATCCGACTCTCGATTATGTCGCATTATTTATGTAATACAGTAATATGGCACGAGAATATAACTTTATAAAAGACTATACATCTTTAATTGCACAGAAAAGTGAGTATGTGAATGAGAGAGTCGACATACGCCGTGCGTCTTGGTGCAATTCCTCCTGCTACTGCAGCCCATGCCTATGAGGCAATGTCGAATCCTTCTTAAGTAATGAAACTTCTTTGATGGTGCTGGTTCATTTTATTGGTGACATTTTGTGTTCACCAGGCTATTTATAGATAGCTTTATATATCTAATAAAAAACTCTGTACTTTTTTTTAAAGGTTTTGTAGATAGTGACTATTTCTGTTATATATGCGCTCCCTACTTCTACCTTATTAATGTACTCTCCATCACCCCATTGTTCTCTCTCTCTGCCGATATTTCGGATTCACCTTTAATAGATCTAATGCCTTCCTTTTGTGCTCTCCATGCTACTATTTTTCATGAATGAATTTGTCTACACTTCTCATATTTTCTGCTGAAGTTCAATGTGCTACATCCTCCCTTAACATAGAAAAAAAACAAGTATTTGAACCTCCCTGCCTATATTGTAGGTTCACATTCAATAGATCTTATATCTTTTAAGCTCTTCTTTTTTTGCTCTTCATGTTGCTATTTTTCATAGACGATTTTGCTTATACTTCGCAAATTTTTTATGCTAATATGGAAGAAAAAATTCCAAGTATTTGAACAGTCTGGACATCCTTCTTATATATATGTTTCTCAACTCTTTCAATAGTTATTAATGAATTAAGATTCACTTTTACAATATAATGTATATTTCTGGGATGACGAATTAGTTGATTTTGGTTTTTATTTTATCTTTTGCATTGTGATTTAGTTTAAGAATAAATTTCAAATAATGTTGCTTCTCTTTATTTGATTTCTAAATCTTTTACTGGCTTATGTGAAATATTTATAGGTAAATTGAAACTTCACGATATTAGAGTGTTCTTCTTACATCATGCATGAAAATTAGACACAAAATTTATTTTTTAAACTTGAACTTTACCTAACAGCTAAGTTCAAGTTTCATCCTTTATTCTTTCTAAAATATAGCACTAATATATAGTTTTATATCCGTTATAGAGCAGTTAGTTTAAGTGAATTACATCTAAGTTTTGATTATTCATAAATACATTAGGCAGATTTTTACTCCAATTAGAAATTTTGAAATACAAGATTTGGAGTGAGTGTTTTTTACTCCTACCCTCTTTGTGTAATTAAATTAGATATACTTATTTCTTCAACTTGCATTAATATTTATATTGAATAAGTGTGTTTAATTGTTACAGGAAGAATGTTTTGTCCATACATTATGGAATAAATTTGTTTCGGATTTTGATGATAACTGCATTTTAGAAAAAGAAGAGAATAGAACCATTATAATAGTCCTTGCAGGATGATAGTTCACGCTTTTAAAGGTTTGTTCCATAACTCGCTATGTAAAATGTTGATTTTTTAACAAATGACATTTATAAAATAATTATTAATTGACGTATTCTATTAAGAAAATTTAGAGAGGATACATTTGTCAACATGCTCAGCCTCGAAGATTTATTTTAACTTGAAATTTTCCTAGGTTTCTAATTTTATGAATAGGTTTGTCACCAAATATTTAATTACGGATGAATTTGTATAATCGTTAAACATTATTAAGATAAAATTTATTACATGCAGGTTACAACTAATGGCTAATTCAATTCAATGAATTGACACAGGTGGGCAGAAATTTATAATCCCTCAAGATGAAATGTGCATGAAAAGAAAAAAAATTGCTCAGTTATTAGATCTCGACTAGCGATGATAACGAGTCGAATTTGGGACGGATTTTCAGAAATCCAAACCCGAATCCGACCAAAAATTCGAAACCGGAACCCGAACCAGAAAATCTGAACAAAAAACAATTATTTCTTTTTGCAATATTTCAAAATATATTATATTAAATCTAAATTTTTAAAATATAAATTTAGATATAACATCATATATATATATATATATATAGAGAGAGAGAGAGAGAGAGAGAGAGAGAGAGAGAGAGTTGAGCTAGAATACTATCGATAGCAAACGGGCACTTTTGCCACCCATTTGTTTTCGATGATGGAGCTTCCAAATCGACGATCGGCACCGTTGAACATGATCTAGAGCATTTAAATTATCTAGAAACTAAATTTCATGCTTTTTCGACATCATTGGCCTAATGATCAAAGGGTTTCAAAATTTATAATTTTAATGGTCGATATGAGACGTTTTCTTATTTAACGGTGTAAAGATATCCAAATCAATTGAATGTTTGTTAGAAAATTCTTTAAACTATTTAAAACAAGATCTATACTCTTGATCTTGATTACAAGACTCCTATCATCACTTTTTAAAGGATATTTATTTTCAACCATTCATTTCTGTGTCCACTTGATGGACAAGAAAATAATATTGAAAAAGCATGAAATTTGGTTTCTATATACTTTAAGTGCTCTAGATCATATTCAACGGTGCTGATCGTCGATTTGGAAGCTCCATCATCGAAAACAAAGGGTGGCAAAAGAGCCCGTTTGCTATCGATAGTATTCTAGCTCAACTCTCTCTCTCTCTCTCTCTATATATATATATATATATATATATATATATATATATATATATATATATATATATATATATATATATAGTTGGGCTGGAATGCTATCGATAGCACCAGCCCTTTTTTGCCACCAACTTTTTAGCCCTTGGATAAAAAATCGTAGGGTTGAGATAATAGTTGTTTGTTAGGATTGAGTGGTCCCCCTAGGGTTGAGTGGTCCCCACTGGGTTATAGTATTTTATCCAATGGCTAGAATGATCAAAGGGACTTATCCTAAGGCTAAAAACTTGATAGCAAAATGGGCTAAATACTATTAATAGTATTCTAGCTCAACTCTATATATATATATATATATATATATATATATATATATATATATAATATATAGAGTCTGGCGCTACTATACTCTTATGAGTATAGAGGCTCTTGTACTCATAAGTTTTCTGTCACGCCCCGGTATCCACGTTCCTCGGGCTCGCCAACAGATCCGCCGTATATATAGATATTTTTCGTGTATACGAAGCGATAGCTGTACCTGTAAAATGCATACAAGCAACTACAAAGATGCAGAGCTGACAAGAACTGAACATAATTCGATATATATAAGCCAACTGTACATATAAGATCCAAAATACACCGTTGTCCAACCATATCTACAAGATGCATAAACATCACACTGCATACAAAAACCACATAACTGTATGTACATAGTAACTCAGAAAGAAACTCTCTCCAAAATGGGTCCTCCTGTAGCAAAGCGACCGGGGTAGACAGGGATCTAGCTCGCGACTCCCTTACCTTGATCAGAAGGAGCAGCAGCAGCAACACTCGATGGCTTTGCAAGAAAAATGTGGCAACAATGGGTGTGAGAACTACTATAAAGCAAAATAGTTCTCAGTGGATACCGTCACCGACCCCAACGGCTCACCCACTAAGTATACAAGACTAACAGTATAGCTGGTAGGTAAAGAAACAGTAAAGTGTGCTGGAATAAACTCTACAGCTGATGCCACTACCCTACCACTCTGTACAATACTATTTCAGGAATATAACCATCTCCTACTAAGAATATGTTACCCATATTGACCCAAGTCTATAGGAACCTCAACAGACCAACCCCGCCTGTACCCTAAGCTGCACTGTGCTTCACCCACGAGGGTTTTTGGTGTAGGGCAGCACCCAACAGGGACTACTGCGACGCACAAAAGTCCAACTCCGGAGTGGCACTCGTAGGCGCGACCCAACCGAGTGTATATGCGAGCCTGACAGCTCAATCAGGTAACTACAGGCTAAAAATCAAGATAAAAGGGTCAAACTGGTCAAACACCCAAGGCTCACGTGCCCACGGCACAATCTGATGCAAATAGTAAAAATCTGAGTCCACTGTCGGCCCCGATGACACCCGACAGTTCGGAATAGCCTAAACTCTGCTGTAATAATGAGCTTTGCTCCCCAGCACGAGCGTAAACTCAACCTACACTGATCTAGGTATCCACCTCGCACTAACAGCGGCAATACAATAATTAATACGGCTCCTAGAGCTAAATCTGATAATATTTTTGAAAAATGACAGGTGTAGGTTTAACGAGTTTGCTCCTAAGTCAATTCCCAGTTCAGCATGTAATATATGTCTAAAATCATTAAATTGTGCTCCAAAATCAGATTTCATATAAAAATATGCAAGATCATGAATTTGAGCTACTAACATAAAAATATGGTGAAAATAAGCATGCTGAAATTCTCTACAACTTAGGAGGAATTCCGAAGATTTCGGTCGACATTAACCCACCTCAAATGCTAGTCTAACAATGGCTAGAAGTCAAATGGAAGGTCCTCGCACGAAATCATCTTTAACGGAACTCAACTCAGTTGAAAATCAAGATTCGGATCCACCCTGCACAGGTTCTGGGCGCCCAGATCTGAGCCCAGATCTGAGCCCAGAACTTCAGCCTGGCAGCTTCAACCTACATGAGTTCAACTTGCAATTTAATCCAATTTCTTAGTCCAAATGCAGTGAAACTTCACCCAACTCACATGTAGATGCTCAAGAACAATCCCCTAGCTTTCCTTCCAAATTGAGATCAAATCGATCTCCAAAAAGGGCTCCAACCAGATTCGAATCCACTTCTGGGTGCCCAGATCTGCATCCAGAACTTCAGTAACTAAGGAAAAGTACTTATTCTAGCTCAAATCTGGGAATTCCAGCTTATAACACCAGTGAAATAGAGTCACAATGTAGTACAGTAAACTTCAATGTGCGGTACCGAACATCTACGAATTATGGAGTTCCGGTGGGAAAGTAGCATGAGAGGCTATGTGAGCGGCTTCGGCCAAGTTTGGGGCTTGTGCGAGTGTTTTCGGCGCAAATGAGGCGCGAAAACAAACTTCGAAAAATCAAAACTGCTAAACTTGTGAAGTCTGCAGTGGATTCCGGTATGGATGTGTCCATACTGGTACTGAAGCGATTAGTACCGGTATAGAGTGTGGCATACCGGAATGTGAGGGCAGAATCCGAGAACCCAGCTCTCGGGTTTTGCGGAATTCCCCGTGGCATATCGGAACTAACACCCGTATACCGGTATGCCAGTGTGAATACCGGAACGCAGTGACGCGAATTGCCAGCTTTGGCTGGTTGTAAGTGTTGATTGGTGAGAGGGGCAAATTGGTCTTTTCACACTCGATGGGGTGTTAGAAAGGCAGGGACACCCTTCCCTTCTCAGTATTCTTCCTCTTCTACTTCTCCTCTCCATCTCTCTCACTTTCTCTCTCTAGAGATCTCTCCAAAGCTTGAAGAAAATGGTGGATTGAGCTTGGAAAAGGTTTCCAAAGTGGAGAAGAGGCTTCTTGGTGCAAATAGAAGCTTGGGAAACTCGTGGCTAAGGTGAGTTCCTCATGTTTTGGGTTCAAACCTTGGAATTGATCTAGTATTTTGAGATTTTTGGAAATCCTAGGCAATCTAAACCACAAAACGTGAAGATTGGCCAAGAAATTTTGAGGTTCTACATGCGTGCATGTGAAACCTAGGTGAAATGAGAGTTTTTGCCATGGGAGGTTCTAAAAATATTTGAACCTTCGGAAATTTCAATTGAGGCATAGAAAATCATGTTAGAATAAATGATTTCAAGTGTCGAGTTGGTTTATGGGTTCGTAATGAGTAACAAACCATTTTCTTGTAGAAGCTTGGGTTGAAGCAAGAACTCAAGGCTTGGAGACTTAGGAGCTCAAAGAATTCAAGGAATTGGAAGCTCTTGAGGTGGGTTTGTGTTTACCGATGTGATTAGATCACTTCCATGTCTAGGATAAATAACCATTTGAAAAATAAAATGGTGTGTAAATATTAAACCCTAGAACTTGCATGTTGGTAAAATGAGAATCATGATAGATAGAGCCATGGGCTCCTCTTGCATGCTAAAGAATTCTAGTATACACTTATGGTCTATACTTGTTATGTGATTGCATGTATGAATTAGAACCTAGTGTTGAGAACATAGGTTGAAAAGTGCAAATGGAACCTAGTGTCATTGAACATAGGTTGGAACATGAGATTGAAACCTAGTGTCATTGAACATAGGTTGGAACATGAGAATGGAACCTAGTTTCATTGAACATAGGTTGGAACATAAGAATTGGAACCTAGTGTCATGGAACCTAGGTGGAGAATGTAAAGTAAACCTAGTGTCATTGAACATAGGTGAGACTTAGTGACTTGAACCTAGGGTCATGGGACTTAGGTTGGCAAGTGTGAAATGTGAACAGTGGGATATGCGACGATTTCTCTATCCCGGGTGTGCGACGATTTCGCTATCCCGGGTGTGCGACGATTTCGCTACCCGTGCCATGAGTTAGCGGTGACGGATTGGGATATGCGACGATTTCGCTATCCGGGGTATGCAACGATTTCGCTACCCGTGCCACGAGTTGGCGGTGACGGATTGGGATATGCGACGATTTCGCTATCCCGGGTATGCGACGATTTCGCTACCCGTGCCACGTGATGGCGGTGTTGAAATGGGGTATGCGACGATTTCGCTATCCCGGGTATGCGACGATTTCGCTACCCGAACACGGAGGTGACGATTTCACTCCTTGGAGGTTGGAACCATTATGGTGATGCGGCGATTCCGAAACCATAAGTAAATGACAAGTAGTTGAACTTGGTCAATGTGAGATGTAGGATGAACCTAGGAGGAAATAAAAATTGACATTTTATTTGGTTGCATCCTTTATGTTTATTTACAAGCATGTAAATATTTTGTTGCATAGTTATTTGTGATCTAACTTATGCTTATGGCGTTTCTTTGGACCTGGTGGGTCGAGCTTCTCTCTTGGGTGACTTTACCCACTGGGAACTATGTTTATAGTTCTCACCCCACGTTTTTCAGGTCCTTCCGCGAGTGAGGCGGCGGAGCGAGGCAAGGGTTCGGCTCTCTAGTTAGCGGCCCTTCTATTTTGGTGATACATAGAGTTGTACCCCTAGTCTTGGACAATGATAGTATAGGGATTTTCATTAAATGTATGCAACTTGTATATTCCATAATTTTGGAACATGATGTATGGAATGAAAATAAAAGAAAAGAAAATTTTGGGCATGTATAAATGTGCAAATGCGATGTAATAGAAGTAGAACTTCTTTATGTTGATGCTTTCCTTGTGCAACTCTTGTACTCCGTTCCTAGTTGGAACATCGTGGATATGCTTGTGTTGTGACGCCTTGGGCGGGTAGAAAAGATTCTATCCGTTCGGCGGGTCTGGGGTATGCGCCCGTGCGGTCATCCTTTCCACCTAGTTGGTGTTAAAGGCCTGACGGGGTGTGACAGACTAAGGTGGTATCAGAGCGTAGAAACGGTCTAGGTGGACCTAAGAAATCCTAGGATGGAAAAGACCCTTGGTGTGTAGGCTCGTGAGTGACGAGATCTTTGATTGTGGCGAAAGATAAGTGATTGGGTTATGTCCTTATACCTCTAGTTGAAAGTAGAGGTAGATTCGAGGTGTGTCTTATTCTTCACCAAGAGAGTTCGTGTTGGCGGCCGACAACATGAAACCAAGTGAGGGGAATAAGAACCCTTGTGTGACTTTCGTCTAGATTGGGTTCACGTTTATTTTCGTGAAATGTTATGTTGCAAATGAGTTTGAATGTCACGAAATGACCAAAGTCGTTGTGTTTTCAGAAGATAATGGTACGTGGGCGGCCTCCTACGAGGGCTGGGCTCGGAGAATCGAGCGCGGCTCCCGAACAACTCGGGGAGGGCGAGAACTCGGGTCTTCATGATCAGTTGACCGAGTTGATGGGCGTGGTTCGGCGACAGGCCGAAACCATGCAGCGACAGGAGGAGCAAATTAAGAAGCTCCAAGACGAGATGGCGCAGCAAGCGGCTGCGATTAGGGAGGAAAGATTGGGAGCGCCTCCGGCCTCTGCTTCGGCACCGGCCGAGGAAGTGACACCGGCGCCGGCTGTGGCGCCACCGGCACCACCGACTGTGGTCGATGGGTTGGGTGCTCCTATGCACGACTCCGCGGCGGAGGAGGCGGAGAGAGAGCGCCCACTTGCGGCTCTCATGACGTTCAAGAAGTTCAACCTGCCTATCTTTAACGGGGAGAACGTGGATCCATGGGACGTGGAGACGTGGATCGATGCCATGGAGACGCTCTTCGAGGATCTATATACCTTGGAGAGGGATAAAGTGCACCTCGCCGCTCATTGTTTAGAGCGATCGGCGAAGGTGTGGTGGAAAGGAGTCAGGCGTGATCGACTCTCTAGCCTTCCGCCACCGACTTGGGAGGGGTTTCGGGGTATGGTGTTCGCCGCCTACTTCCCCGATAGTGAGAAGAGGAAACTCTAAGAAAGGTTTCGAAAGTTGAAACAAGGGAACCGCACCGTGCGTGAGTACGAGAGGGAGTTCTCGTACATCATTAATTGTGTACCGCACGTTGTCCGCGGAGAGTTGGACAAGGTCGATTGCTTCGTGCGCGGGCTTCAACCGGAGATCTTTCGGGCGGTTCACGCCTTTAAGCTACAGACCTTTGCGGAGGTCTTGGACCGTACTCTTTGGGTGGAGCACGGGAATGCATGTGCGCGCGAGGAGCACGAATCCTGGGAAAGAGAGAAGGAAAAGGATAAGGAAAAGGGAAAGAAGCGTCCGGCGGGTGGCTCGGGTGGTCAATCTAGCTCTAAGCGACCCCCGAAGCACTCGCAGTCGCAGAACCAGTCTCGAGGGTCTCAGCGGAATCGACCCTCAAACCGGTGCCCGATTTGTAGCGGCCCCCACAACCCTCAGCAGTGTGATTACCGTGAGGGCCGGTGCTACAAGTGCGGACAGCCGGGACATATGCGGTTCAATTGCCCGATGGATGATGGCCGGGCACCGTCGTCGGCATAGGCATTTGCATCGCCGAGACAGCTTGCGGGCATCCCACCCGCGGCGATGTCGGCAGGCCGTACACCGCCGCCGAGACCAGCTGAGGGCCAGCGGCCGGCGCCCAGTGGATGGATGTTCGCCTCGCAGGTGAGGAGCCTTCTGCCCCGGAGGATGTCGTGGCAGGTATTGTGTTAATCAATGGCATTCGATGTAGAGCTTTGTTTGATACCGGAGCATCGCATTCATTCATTGCTCGATCATTTGTTATTGCACATGGAATAAAAATTGTAGAAGCCACGCATGCAAGAACTGTGCAAGTGCTAGAACACACCTTTTGTGTACATCACGCGTGTGTAAATTGTCTAGTGAGGGTTGAAAACTGGATCATGCCAGCTGATTTGCTGGTATTAAATCGAATGAGTGAGTATGATTTAATCCTAGAAATGGATTGGCTCTCGAGATATCACGCTACTATTGACTGTGAGAGCCGGATAGTGAGGTTTAGAGAACCCGGGCACAAGGAGTTTGTGTACCGTGGGTGCAAGAGTGCGCTCTTTGCATCAATGGTGTCCACGTCGCAAGCAAGAAAGCTCATTGCTAGTGGTTGCATTGCTTACTTAGCGACGGTAGTGGATGACCGAAAGGAGGTGCTGGGACTCGAGGACATTCCTGTAGTCCAAGAGTTCCCGGATGTATTTCCGGCG